>CM074751.1:7420930-7606817 GCA_037367245.1 Phrynocephalus guinanensis | reverse complement strand
ACATGAGACCCTCATTGCTAAGTCAGGTTCAAAATGATAATGAGATACGAATGGACCAGATATTAAATCACATACCTATCATACAGTTCTGCTGCATGTGATACTTCCACTATACGCAATATATGAAACAACCGTTTTGGCTTCTCCCTATACAATGATTGTCTCTTATTCCTTTCGAGGTAACTTTATTTTCAGGAAGGAAACGGCTATTTCCCCAAGGCCAGACTTAGTTAATCTTTAACTCCTGAACTCCAGTTGAGAGTTGGGTTTTAAATGCCAAGTTCAATCCAGTACCTGCCTCCTCCTCCTCCTCCTGCTGCACAGGTTCACAGACTGTGCCCTTGCTCAGCTGTTCACCGAATGCCATTCAACAGGGTCCCCTGACTGTCTGTGGGGTGTTTCCTTGGAGCTTCCTTGCTGGCAGGGGCAAAGGAACTTCTTTCCATTAGATAGGCCAATGTTGCCTCGATTCGCATTCCCATTCACCACTACATGCATCCTCTTCCATGTTCACAAGTAGTATAATGCTCCTTTTCCAGTTAAAAGCCTGCAGCATATCTATCTATCTATCTATCTATCTATCAAAATCTATCTATCTATCTATCATCTATCTATCTATCTATCTATCTATCTATCTATCTTTCCTTCCTTCCTTATCTATCTATCTATCCCTTCCTTCCTTCCTTATCTATCTATCTATCTGATTTTTTATACCGCCTATCTGATTTGTATACCGTAGGGCTACTTTTTTGTGGTTTACAATGTAAGAAAATGGAAAATTATAAACAGCAAACAAATAACACATAAAGTGCAAATTAATCCACTTTAAATGTACTTTAAATTAACATGCAACCATAAAAATAAATTACTGCACCTATAGTCAATTTCAGTATGAACAAAGTAAGGACTGTACTGTGAAAATGAAATTAAAACCAAATTACGCAGAACTCAGATCTCCTTAAATGTACAGTTTGGGTTGTTAAGTCAGAAAGGCAACCAAGGAGGTTGATTTATTTTTATAAGTAGGTGTTATGAGTTTGTCTGCCTGTTTTTCACCATGTTGCCTTAGTAATGTTTTGTATTTTTAGCTTTTAAATTTGGTTCTACGGATTGTGGGTGGGCTTGTTTTGTTTATTATTTTTCTCCGTATTTGTTGTTATGCTATTCTTTGTTAACCGCCCTGAGTCCCATCTGGGAAAATCTTGTGGGTATATAAATATAATAAATAAATAAATAAAATAAAAGATTCCTTGGCCATGGCGTCCTTATTTTCCATCAAGTTCCATGGGAAAGGGGCGGACTGGATCATCCCCAAACCATTTATACCTCATACCTTATAGGACAGGCAGAATTTCAGCTATTTTGTGTTGTGGAAAAGTGGCTTGTAGTGTTATGAGACAAGAGATCGCGGCTGATGGTCAATCTGCAAACCATCAGAGCAGGCTTGCTGCCAGAGACGGTCTAGAAATTTAATAAATTATAAATAAAACATATTTATTTACTAGATTTTTATGGTACTCCAGATGGTTAACAACAATAATATTCAAAATAAAAAGTAAGAAGAGCCTTTCAAAACTACAACCCAAGAAGTTGGAAGGGGCCTCCAAGGCCATCTAATCCACCCCTCTATTCAAGGCAGGAATACGAATCATAGGATATCTGCCATGCTGTCTGGTGTTTGGAGCACTCACCAAGTCTCAAAGTAATTAAACATACAGTTAAAAAACACAATTATAAAGAGAAATAAACCTTCAGACCAATTAAACATTTTTTTCAACCCTAGGTGAAAGGCCAAAATGTTGTCAAACCCCAAAACGTCCTGGGCTATGAAGCTGGCTGATGACACAATAGCCATGTTCTGCGAGGCGCACAACACACACACACACACACACACACACACACACACACACACACACACACACACACACACACACACACACACACACACACACACACACACACACACACACACACACACCATCTCCTTTAAGAGATGGCAAATGTTTCTGAACTTGCCACCCTGGCTGTTTGGGAGGAGGAAGAGGAATAAAACAAGACAGACAGCAAAGCCTGTGATAGCTCCCTCCTGCTTGTGCAAACTTGGCATTGGGGTTCAAATAATCGTACAACATTTCCATTGATTTTTGGAAAACTCAGAAGCTTATTGGGAAAACCCAGATGGGATCCCTCCATACACAAAGAGTGGCAGCTGATTTCTGGCAGCATAACTGGGGCAGTGGCAGCAGCAGACCCTAATTCGGACATGTCCAAAACTTTGGACCTGCTAATGTTTTTGGACCACAACTCCCAGAATTCCAAGCCAGTATTTCCAATGGCAAAGCACTGTGGGAGCTGTGGTCCAAAACATCTGGAGGGCCAAAGTTTGGACATGCCTGGCCTAATTCAATGCTAGTGCTGGCAGAAGCTGCCTTGAGCGCTGTACCATCACTCCAGACAAGCAGAGAAGGACTGGTCCAGACACAATGGATTCCTACTCAGGATCTAACAACGATACAATTGGAGTTGTCCTTCCTCTCTCACTGCAGCCTTCTTATTCCCAGCCATCCAGACCAGTGTTTGAGGGTGCAGAATAGAGCTCTGGGGGATTCTGGAAGCCACACAATATAACATAAATGGATGGGTGAGCCTTTGCCAGCAGGGGTTGTGATATATAAAGAATATAAAGAATATAATTAAATGGGGGGGGAAAAGAAAACCTCACGTGGTATGAAGTGCGAGACGAGCATCGCAAGACATGGCCTCAGGTAAATGGTCTGCGCAGACACTAAATTACTCAGGAAAGCCAAATACTCTTCCACCACGGCTTGGCTTCTTCTTAGCCATGACACTTTCTGCAATATTATATGTACAAGAACAAGTGATCAGGATGAGGGCTGCACAGGCAAAATAAAAATCATAGCATCTGACACAAGCAGCACAATCTTACCAGCAAAATGCTGATCAGTTGTTCAAAATCCTTTGTCAAATGTGTCACACACGACCGGAATTCACGCAGCCAGTTAATAATCTGGTCATCCTTAAAACAGAATCAGGTTTAAAGAACAGTGCAACATGTCAAGAACTTGTATAATAAAAGCCTGCCTAGATACAGTAACCCCCCGCCGATTGCGGGGGTTAGGGACCCACTCAACCAGCAATGACTGAAAATCCGCGATATGCGGATGCAGGTTGGGTGGGGCCTGGTGGGCGGGGGCGATCAGATCCCCCACCGCCGCTCGCTCGGGCTGCTCCAAGATTTCTCGGGGCAGCACGGGCGAGCAGTGTTGGGGGATCTGATCCCCCCCTGCCGCTCATCCGCACTGCCCTGAGACTTCTCAGAGCAGCCCCGGGCGAGCGGCGATGGGGGATCTGACCCACCACCTAGCTGGAGCCTGGGGCTTGGGGAAGGGAGAAAAAGGTTTTAAAAGCCCGGGCTTTTAAAACCTTTCCCCCCCTTCCCCACATCCCGGGCTCTAGCTCATTGGCGGTGGGGTGGGGGAAAAAAGGTTTTTCTCCCCCACCCCCCAGCGCTAATCAGCTAGAGCCTGGGCAGGTACTGCGGTTCCGCGATATGGCAGGACCGCAGTACATGAACCGCGAAATGGCGGGGAGTTACTGTACCACAATTTGATAACATTTAGATCCTTCAATGAATACATTTTATATTCATAAACCGTACACTGAACAAATTTTATTTGTTCATATGTCTTACTCTTTTAAAACGTAAGAATCACTTAGTCGATGCAGAGAACTGAAATACTATAAGTGCCTTACTTTTATGTCAGGATCCAGTAACTGATGCTTCAACAAATTAAAGTCACTGGTCTCACCCTATAAACGAGAGGGGAAAAAATGAAATGGAGCCTTACAAGTCACGGCGATTCACCAGAGAAAGAGCTTGACCCGGACACATTACTACCTCAGAACAGAATAGCACCTTTGATGCAACATAAAGTTTCTACCCAATGAGATAACAACCTGAACACAAAAAAACCTCTTGGCCAAGTTAGTGAGATAACTCTTTTTCATTTCAGTTGATGAAAATAACTGGGAATATTACCAGATCCTAAGAAAAAGAGAGAGGTAACTATAGGACAATCACTGGAGACGGAATTTTCTAGACAAAGAAATGATATTCTCTGAAAACAGCCAAGAAATACTGTCATGCCAATATGTCATATACTTTTATCTCTGCAAAATGATGACTAACCATTTTAACAACATTGACCGCCAATGTTACCTTTTGATATTTCACCAAGATCTCTTCCAAAGTCCCACCAAATCTGACTGTCTTCCTTGGTGGTGATCTTAGAAATTCGTCTCCAGCCAGCATGTCAGAACTCCTAAACAACAAAATTGAACACAAAACTAAACACACCATACCGTGAGCCAGGGTTCTGGCAAATCTGTTGCTATCAATGAGTCATATGCAAACACGGAATATTTACTGTACTCTTGTCTGGTTTCCAGATGCCCCTCAATTCCCTGGTCTCAATACCTGAACATGTCTTAATTGTACTGGACTGTATATTATCCCTCATTCTGTAAGCCGCCTTGGGTGCTTTTTCCAAGGAGAAAGGCGGGATAAAAATATTCTTAAATAAATAAATAAATAAATAAATGAGAGAGGCCCTTTGTGGCTGTTTCTTAGCTGTGGATACCCTCCGCCTTACTGCCAACAATTGGGAAACCCCATGTCTTCAGCCAGGCTTTTTATATTTCATTTAAAGTGCGGTAAAATGTCTGCAATTAACTAAATGCTGTTGATTAATTGATTGGGTTTAATTACTATTGGAGTTTCGTTGCTTTTAAATCTATAATTTATTGTGTTTTGCCCTCACCAGGAGAAAGGTGGCCTACAAATAATATGAAATTAAAAAATTGAACTGTACTTTTATAACCAAACCTAGGTCATTGGTTAGTGGCACCCCTTATACACCAGAATCATAAACTAAGATTTGGAGGAAATGGAAGATGCAAATTTAGCTAATAAATGAAATAAGAGAGTGTCACAACAGGACCCGGGAGAGCTGGATCCAAATACGACCTTCATGAAGAAACTCACTGGCCAGCTTTTCAACAGGGGCACCTTCTCGCCTTTCTTACTTATTACACTGGACCCTCATATAACAAACGGTTTGTAGAACATAAAATCTGTACAACATAAAAAAAATTCCAGAGATAGGGGAAATTTGCTTAACAGAATCGCCTATGGGGTGAATCCGTACAACATTAAAATGGTCGTGATTAGGAATGACTCTGTTTTCAATGCATTCCTATGGGGGAATTTATATAAAAGGAAAATTTGCTGAATATAATTTCCTTTGGAACAAATTAATTCCTTTATACAAGGTACCACTGTATTTAATTCATTTATTTACTGCCCCACCTAGCAACACGACTATCGTGGGTGGTTCACAAGCTCCCAACAAATATCAAAATACAAATTGGGGCGGGGTGGGGGGGGAGGGAGAAAGAAAGAAAGAAAGAAAGAAAGAAAGAAAGAAAGAAAGAAAGGAGACGGAGAGAGGCTGCTCCGGCGTCTCCCGGCGCCTCGCTCACCTCCACGAGGACTAGAAACCCGGATCTCTCTGAGGTCCGAGTTCGGCGGCGAAGCTTCCCCTTCCGGCTTGGCTGGCTGGCTGGCCGGCCGCCCGCCGAGCTCGAGAGGGACGCCTTCCTTCCTTCCTTCCTTCCTTCCTTCCTCCCGGGCGGCTTTCAGGGGCTCCGCTCGCGGCCGCCCTTCCCGGACAGCAGCGCCGCCGCCGCCGCCGCCGCCGCCGCCGCCGTTGCTGCTGCTGCTGCTGCTGCTGCTGCTTCTCCTGCCGCCGCCGCCGCCTCTTCCTCGTCCATCCCCGTCAGGCGCCGCCGCTCGCCCCCCGCCCCCCCCTGAGGTATATCAGAGAGAGCAGAGAGCGAGAAAGAGAGAGAGAGCGTCCCCTCCACCGGAAGTCTAAGCAGACTTCCGGCCCCGCCCTCGCCCTGGCGGATCCCCGTCGGACGCCCAGTTCCAGTGGTTTTGCTTTGGGCGGATCCTCCTCCTCTTCCTCCTCTTCCTCCTCCTCCTCCTCTTGGGATTATGGCTGCCGTCTCTGAGAGGGGTCCCGGCTGCTTGTTTGTTTTATTTTTATTGTTTTGCCTCTAGGACGCCAAGGCGGCGGGGGCTTGTTGTTGTTGTGTTTTTTTTTTTTGGCTCTCCAGCTGTTGAACTACAACTCCCACCGTCCCTTGCGGTTTAGGAATGACAAGCCCGGGAGTCGAGCTTTTTTTTTCTGGTGGAACACCCGTTCCCCAGCTCAGACTGAATTGATTTTTATTTCTCTCTTTTCTTTCTGCCTGATATGAATCTTCCGAGTCCACTTTTATTTTATTTATTTAATTAATTAAGTCCAGTCTTAGTACACTCCCCTTTTTTTATCTGCGTGGGTGGAAATACGTGAATGCTGTATGGCTGTTGTATAGGAATGCCTCAAAACAGAGAGATATACCCCATGTGGGTTCTGGGTAAAAGGTGGATCCACACAAGCAAGGATAAAGTCTCATGATTTCATATTATTATTTTCTGGAATTCTTCCTAAACCACAATCAAAGTACAGGCCTTATTTATGGCCACAGACTACACACAGAAATCATGGATCCTTCAGTGCATGGCTTTGCATGGTGACAAAAACATGGAACTGAATCACAGATCCACATGATTTCATATGATTTTTAGAAGGTATCTTCTCTAAACTACTATCAGATCACTGATTCCACCCTGTTCCCACAGATTGCTACATAGAAAAAAATGGGTCCTTCAATGCATGACTTTGCAGTGGCAGAAAAAATGGATTCAAGTCATAGATACTCACGGATCCACACAATTTTTATATAGCATCCTCCCCAAACTATTATCCAATTATAGGCTCTATCTATGGCTGTGCATTGTTGCAAAAATGAGAACCCCAGGCAGGAAATTGTAGACATTGGTTATAGTGACCCTGATAGGCAAGTGAGGTATTTCGGGAGTGATAACAGTGTTTCCTGCTATGAATTCTTTCTGAATAAAGTTGGTTCTGTTTAAAACAAGATGCCTCTTCAGGTAAAAGACATCCAGATAGTTCACTGGGGAAATGAATTCTCTGGATGTCCTTAATATTTTGTCAGAAGAATAGGAAAGAAAAGGAGAATCCTTTGGGTGAATGACTGGCTACAAAGGTGGTGCTGATGTGAGGAATTTCGATTTTAGATCCACAGCCTAAGCTTTCTGCAAAAATGGTCTGGTAGCAATTGATGGTTTGCACCTCACAAGAGCTGGAAATAATGTGTTTGGCCACATCACGAAGAACTTCATCAGGGCTTTAAACTGAATTGGAAGGGGGAGGGGGACACAAGCTCAGAGGTAAACAGGGTGGATTAAAATTTATGATTAAATACATATATATTAAAATGCTTTGCTATAAACTTGTGAATTCATATTTGTTGCAAAAGACATAGATGAGTGATACAAACTCAGAGCTTGGTTAAAACCTCCACAGTCTCTCTGTTCTCATTCACAAATGGTGGCCCTATTTTCCCCAGTAATCTTGCCAGAGATTACAGTGAAAAATAGTGGAAGCAGGATCTGCAAGCAGTTGAGAGCTGTTGGCAGATGCCTTCAACGACTTGACAATGTCCTAGGATGCAGCAACAAATGAAGTAAAGAAGGACAATTACAGTGCTCCAAAGCAGTTATAAGCAAAGTCCCTTCTAAGGTGTGCGCATGCACTTTCCCCCACCCCTCACCATGCAGGGATGGGAAAGCCCTGTGGGCCTATGATGATGGTAATTGTATTACAGCGTGGGGTAGGTTTATGAGTACATGTCTAGCACACGTGTGCGTGGAAAAGAGTGCCACACAGTGGGGGCAAAAATTAGAGGTGTTGGTTGTAACTGTTAGTCTACACCAGCATGCCTGGCAAGTGTGGCATTTTAATGCAAAACATCCCCAATGAATTCCATGAATCTGATTTTTAAAATGGCCTTTAGTTTACAGCAGATCTGAGCCAAAATACTATGGCAACAGCCAACTTAATAAAAGAGCAAAGGGCACTAAGAAGCTTTGTGTTGGGAGTGGCTGCTGAAGGACAAAGATGAGATTGGGAATTGTTACGTGATAATAAAAGGGTAGGAGCTGCCTAGATGCCCTAAGCACATCCGATCTCGCTTGATTTCGGAAGCTAAGCAGGGTCAGCCCTGGTTAGTACTTGGATGGGAGACCACCAGGGAATACCAGGTGCTGTAGGCGCCTGGAGTAGGAACTGGCAAGCCACTCCAGTACTCCTGCCAAGAAAACTCCATGGACGTGGAGTCAGGAAGAGTTGGTCACAACTGTAATGACACAACACACACAATAAAAGGTTGAGTAATAAAGATGAAAAAGTAGAAGATGGAGAGGAGGAAGTTAAAATAAAATGAACCATTAGGATTAGCTGAAGTTAGCAGAAAAGAAGAACACATAATGTTGAATTCTGGAAAAGGAGGAACAGCAGAAGATAATACCGGTATGTATACGTAAGATGTGTAGACTGCCATCATATGGAGTGCCAGCATGAATATAGGGTAAATTTCTGAAAACTTTTAAAATAACTTATTGCTCCATTTGTAACTTAAATAGCATTTTATTGTACTAATACTTAAAACACCTCAGCCCCTACATCTTGCTTAAATTAGAAAAAACAAAAACATTGTATCAAAGACCTATATGTAATGAACAACGTAGCTCCTTAACCATATGAAACAATCTCCTTTTTAATTCCCTCCGGTGAACGACATTTCAAAATCATCATACAGAAAGTCAACAATCTTGAACTACCAATTTCACCAAGAGCAGAACCAAATTACAGTAGCAAAATTTATTTACTGAGGTAGGTACAAGTTTACACTTGCTTTTACAGTTTACATTGCTTTTACAGTTACCAGAATCACTGTCATTTCCATTATGGCACACTTCAGTAGAATGTGAAGTACTGTACTGTGTATGAATTTCCCCCTGAGGTATACCAACATATCTAATTATGAGCAAAACAAAATGTTGAAGAAAATATGAGAATTTGAGAGATGGGACAATTATGTCAATATATTTTACATTAAAGTATATATAAAATAACTGGCCTGGATCCAGACTAATTTATTGAACTTCAGTTGAACTGGAACCAATGAAAAAGCTAGTTATTAATTAACATAAATCCATTTGATTTTCAAGTTACTTCAGGCAACTGAGTCTGGACCTAACCCAAGGGGTTTCATTTCAACAGCCACTTGTTGTGTAGAACTCTTGCACAAAGGAATCTTAAGAAGAATCTTATAAATAAGATATATTGCCATGTGGTCTAGGCACTTTTAATGGGTTCAGACATAAGAATACTTCCACATTTAGTTTTAATCACTTCTGCCACTTACTTGGCATGATCGATGACTTTATTTTAAAGTGCCAGGTTTTTCTCTATATGATCTTGTAGAAGCTTTAATAATGCAAATCCTGCTATCCATGAGTTATTTTAATTTGAAGAGCAGAGCAAAAATCCTTTTACATTGTTTAAGATGAAGGCTGTACAGTTTTCCATTGCAGGTATGAAATGAAATACTTGGTAGAGATGTGGCTCCACTAGTGCAGAATCCAGAAGGTTTCAAGTTTTTCAGAAGAAAGCAGTAGTCATATGTATGCACTTTCCCAAGAGCACCTGATGACTAATATTTTGTTGTTCAGATTTGTTTTCCATTATAAGTCACTAGGATTGTTAGAGAGAGCCTTCAACTAAATCTAGAAGAAAAAACAAAGAAAATAAATGATAACATCTTTCAAGATATAGAAAGTTATTTCTTATCTGGAGGAATACTTTAAAGAATCAGTAAAGTGTGCTCCTAAGTTCTTCAAAGCACTTTAAAAGGATTCAGAATTGATCTATTGTCATTTTTTATACTATTATTCCCCCCCCCCCCCATTTTTACGAGTATAGTACTAGTAGTAAGCAAAGCTAAAGCAACAGGGGTCAGTAATGATCAAATCCATTCAAAGTTCTTGTCAAATCAGATGTCAGTTTGTTTTAAATTGTACTTTCATATAAATCTATTTCTAATCTCCATAGTGCAATTTTGTCTATTGATTATTTATCCTGGCAGGAAATAGGAATTTGAGTAGTGTTGCAATTTACAGGCAGTGAAATTATCTGCATGAAGTGACAGCTTTGACGTTGAATGATGCCACCTGTTGGAGAACATAACAATTTACCTTGCAGAATCAAGTTATGATTTGCCTAGTTCAGCATTCTTTGCTAGAAACAAACTTGCCCATCAGCAAAACACACTTCTATGCTCTTTCCATCTTTCATATTAAAAAAAAAACTACCTGGGGATCAAAATACAGGTAGATGTCTCTACAGCATAAAGCTGTTTACATGTAGTCCTGTCGTTCCTCTTGCCTTGTCCAAACTCAGTGCATAAACAGCATAGACACCTGCACTCCTTGGGCTTCTGTGTTATGGGTGAAATAACGACTCAGGACTAGTGAATATGCGACAATGTCCAAAGGGGAATAAACAGAAATAACCACAGCATACTTTCAAATCGCGTTGCTTCTGTCCAACACAGACTACAAAAATTGTGTTTTGAAATATTGGAGCTTATTTATTTATTATACTGTATTTCTATTCTGCCTTTCTCGACAAAACTCAGCATGAGATCCTCTATGACTTTTAAGTTATGTCAGTGCCTACCACAGTATCTTTGTAACCTGATCATACAAGTTGTTCACTTTAATCATGCATTTTTAGTATTCGATGGAGTAGGATAACTTGTCTTAAAGAAAAGGTCTATGAACATGAAATGAATTTGGCTTGATTGTGTACATTCTTTCCTGCAAGCCTTATTCTGAATCGGAAGTTTCTCTTCCTCTTCAGAAACAAATTGCTTCATGGAACTGCCACTTCCACTTCTCATTACTAGCACTCCGTATTTAGTAATTTCTTGTGCAACAGTAAGATTTATAAATGTGTCCAGTTATATCAGATCATAAGATGTGGATATGTCTGAAACATGGGTTCTAGATGCCATTAATTTACAAACCTTGAAATCCCTGGAAGACATGGAGTACAGTATTTATATACTTGTTGGTTGTTGTATTTATATACTTCTAAGTATAGCCCAGTGCTTACAAGAATTACTTATGGGGCAGTTCATTTCAAGATTATGTGAGTTGTAATCCCAAATAGTAATCTTTCCAGCAAATATGTTGATAAATTCTGGCATCAGCAATGATGGCTCTGAATTAATGCTGTTGGGAAGCTTGGAATCTGATTTTAACAAGGAGCTGCCCTGTAAATGCTAACAACTTCCTGTTGTAATGGTCTAACAGTGGTGGCAAACCTTCAGCATTCCAGATGTTTTGGAACACAACTCCCAGAATTCCAAGCCTGTATTGCCAATGACAAAGGACTGTGGGAGTTGTGGTCAAAAACATCTGGAGTGTCAAAGGTTAACCACCACTGGTAGGCTGTTGTTTCCCTGTTTCAGAATACAACTGCAATTCCTTGAAGCATTAAGTTTGCTGTTGGAGACTTTACTACAGTTATCCATTATTTGGTAGGATAAGTTGCTCCAACATGTAATTATGGGTCTGTTCTTGAAAATAACATTGAAATTGCAGCTGACGGCAGAATGGACCTGCTTAACTACATGGAAATGTAGGACAGAAGATGGTCAGTGAGTCTGGCAGATCATTCATGTGCATTCTTCAGTTAAAACCCAGGTGGAGAACATGCAGCTTCCAAGTTTTATTGGGTTGCAACTCCAGTCGACTCTCACTGGTGGTCAAGAACAAAAGCGTTGCAGTCCAAGAACATCTGAAAGGCCATAACTGCCAGCCCCTGAGGATCAAGACTTCCTGAGCAGACCAGGGATTCAAATGTCCAGTCAGCCCTAAAAAGTCTTCTGGACAGGCCATCACAAAAACAGACCCCTCTGTACTGGGGCCAGACCAAGTCACTTCGCTGACTGAGACAAAAGGTGAGATGAGGCCGGCAAACCCCTTTCCTTGTACCTAAGTCAGACAGTAACCCTCCCTCTACACCAGATGGGACACATAGCTGGGATTCGCTCTCAAGTCAGACTTAAATCCCATGGATTACGTCTTGGGTTTTTTGTTTTGTCTTGCTAACATCCCTGGCTTTTGTTTTTCTTTTGTTTGTTGTTAGTGGCTTGGCTCAACCAACAACTTGGAAGCCACCCATCCCTCTTTTTTTTACTAGGGGAAGACAAGCTTGTCTTTAACAGAGACTCAGTACTTGGTACCGAAGACCAGGACTTGGGACTCAAACCCAAAGGCTTGCCAACATTCCTGGCTTGTGTGTTGTAATTTTTGATATTTTATTTTATTGTACAGTATAAACAATAAACCAGCTACTAGCCCCCTGCACAGTCTCATTCTCAGGGCAGAGCTGAGTGCATAAATTTTTTTCCCTGCTTTCATTTATTGCGGCGGCGGCGGGGGGGGGGGGGGAACGACTCTCCCTTTCAATTGCATAACCCTTGGCAGAGGTCTGCACTCTCTGAGTGCTCTTGTTATTATTGTATATCTATATGTATGTAATCTTTTCATTTAATGTGCCCCCCTTTTTGCAGAACCTGGTTCAGCGGCATTATTTGTAGCATTGCACCATATAAAGATAAAAAAGCTAAAGATTCCCCTCGCACATGCATGCTAGTCGTGTCCGACTCTACGGGCGATGCTCATCTCCGTATTCAAGCCGAAGAACCTTCCCGCTTTTTACGGAGGATCTACTTGCATTTACATGCTTTCAAACTGCTAGGCTGGCAGGAGCTGGGGTTAACAGCGGGAGCTCACTCTGCTGCGTTGGCACCTGGGATTCGAACTACCAACCTTGTAGCAACAGTTTTCAGAACCTTAGTCCGCTGAGCCACCAAGCCCCTATAGACCAGTGGTGGTGAACCTTTGGCGCGCCCAACGTTTTGGACCACAACTCCCAGATTTCCAAGCCTGTATTGCCAGTGACAAAGGACTGTGGGAGTTGTGGTCCAAAACATCTGGAGTGCCGAAGGTTCGCCACTACTGCCCTAGACCACAGCAAATCTGGCCATGGGAAATGTCTGTGGTGCCCCCTCACCCCTTGATGCCGCCCCATATTGTGCTTAAGGGTGAATCCGCCCCCTGCCCACATCCCTGGCTTGGGAAGAGGAAGGGGCTGCCAACTGCCAGAATCCCACCCACCCACCCACTGGCCAGCCCTCAGGGACCCTGGGCAGGGGGTGAGAAGGGGTGGGGGGTGGGCAGCCGCTTTCCCCAGCGGGGGGGGGGGTCAGCCTCCGTCACCCACCTCGCGGGGCTGTTATGAGGAGGAGGAGGAGGAAGAGGCAGCCTGCCCCCCCCCAAAGAGCCTCTCGCCTCAACTGGGCTTGCCTAGGCGGAGGTAACCGGTGTCTTGTGGGTGCCAGCGAGGTATGTGTGTGTAGATGGCCAGTGGTGTGTGTGTGTGTGTGTGTGTGTGTGTGTGTGTGTAGGTGGCCAGTGGCTTGTGAGTGTGTGTGTAGGTGGCCAGTGGCTTGTGAGTGTGTGTGTGTGTAGGTGGCCAGTGGCTTGTGTGTGTGTGTGTTTGTAGGTGGCCAGTGGCTTGTATGTGTGTGTGTGTGTGTAGGTGGCCAGTGGCTTGTGTGTGTGTGTGTGTGTGTGTGTAGGTGGCTAGTGGCTTGTGTGTGTGTGTAGGTGGCCAGTGGCTTGTGAGTGTGTGTAGGTGGCCAGTGGCTTGTGTGTGTGTGTGTGTGTGTGTGTGTGTGTGTAAGTGGCCAGTGGCTTGTGTGTGTGTGTGTGCGTGTGTAGGTGGCCAGTGGCTTGTGAGTGTGTGTAGGTGGCCAGTGGCTTTTGTGTGTGTGTGTGTGTGTAGGTGGCCAGTGGCTTGTGTGTGTGTGTGTGTGTGTGTGTGTGTAGGTGGCCAGTGGCTTGTGAGTGTGTGTGTGTGTGTAGGTGGCCAGTGGCTTGTGTGTGTACCTGGCCAGTGTGTAAGTGTGTCTCCCCCCCCCGCCCCTCCTTCCTCCGTCACCCACCTCCCTCCCGTTCCTGCTCCTCCAGGGTCGCCGCCGCCGCCCCGTCGTCCGGTCCTTGCTTGGCCGCTTGGGGTCGGGCCGTCGGGGGCCCCCGGGTGCAGAGGGTTCCCGAGAAGCGGGTGCTGAGGGAGCGGGCCAGCCTGGTGGCCAGCCCTCGCCCGCCCTCCTCCTTGTGGTGGCCGCCGCCGCCGCCTCGCCCCACGTCGTCCTGCAGCTCGCCCGGCGGCACCTCCAGGTTGCCCACGTACCAGAAGACCCACCCCAGGAGGCTGAAGAAGATGCCCATGCCGCCGCCGTAGATGAGCAGGTCGGCGAAAAAGACGTCGGCCAAGACCCCGGAGAGCAGCGACGCCACGCCCGCCCCGTCCAGCAGCAGCGCCAGCCACAAGGCCGCCCGGCAACGGCCCGCGCCCCGCCGCCCGCCGCCCGCCATCGCTACCCGCCCCCCCCCCGCCGGCGGCCCCGTGGGCGGGGACAGGGCCAGGCCACGCCCCTTCGCCTCGTGCGAGGGAATCCCGCCTTTTTTCCTCTCCGCCTCCAAAGCCTGCTAAGGCGCGTGCGCTGTCTGTCAGGGAGCCCCACCGTCGGCCCTCAGCGGTTGAGAGAGAGGGAAAGAGAGGGAGATTGGGAGGCGGGGACACGGCGAGGCCACGCCCCTTCGCCTCCGCCCGCCTCGTGCGAGAGAATCCCGCCTTTTTTTCACCCCCCCCCGCCTCCTCCTCAGCCCCTTAAGGCGCGTGCGCTGTCTGGCAGGGAGCCCCACCGTCGGCCCTCAGCGGTTGAGAGAGAGGGAAAGAGAGGGAGATTGGGAGGCGGGGACACGGCGAGGCCACGCCCCTTCGCCTCCGCCCGCCTCGTGCGAGAGAATCCCGCCTTTTTTTCACCCCCCCGCCTCCTCCTCAGCCCCTTAAGGCGCGTGCGCTGTCTGGCAGGGAGCCCCACCGTCGGCCCTCAGCGGTTGGAGGAAAAGCAACCGCCGTGGCTGTCTCCCTCCTTCCTTTAAAGGGTGTTTTATTTCTGCTGGAACCATAAAAATAAAATAAAATAAAAAGTCCCTCACGGCATTGAAGAAGTTTTTAAAAACTTGGTGCAGACTTATACACGTGCACAAGCTGATGGAGGAACGGTGGAACACCACCTACAGTGGACCCTCGTATAACAAACTGTATAACATAAAATCTGTACAACATAAAAAAATTCCAGATAACAGAAATTTGCTTAACATAATCATCTATGGGGCGAATCCGTACAACATAAAAATGGTCACGATAAGGGATTACTCTGTTTTCAATGCATTCCTATGGGAAATTTGTATAAAGGAAAATTTGCTTAACATACAGTGGTACCTTGTATAAAGGAATTAATTCGTTCCAAATGAAATTATGTTAAGCAAATTTTCCTTTATGCAAATTCCCATAGGAATGCATTGAAAACAGAGTAATCCCATTTTTATGTTGTACGGATTCTCCCCATAGGCGATTATATTAAGCAAATTTCCCCTATCTCCGGAATGTTTTATGTTGTACAGATTTTTTGTTGTACAAACTGTTATACAAGGGTTCACTGTAATTTCATTTGGAATGAATTAATTCCTTTATAAAAGATACCACTGTACTTTGCTCTGCCCCCCTTATCCTCCCCTTCGCCCCAACATCTCAAGGGGAGCTCTACAATGGGGGTCAATACTTACTCTGATTCCTCTCTGAAAAGCCATGATCTAAAACTGCTCAAGAACGTAGTTTCTGCCCCACAGAAGGGGATGAACGGGGGGGGGGGCACCAGCTGAAAAGCCTGGGAGGTGCTTCCAATGGCCTCCAAAGTCCAAAAGGTGGGACTGAGCAGCACCAGAACCTTGTTGCCATGGCGACCAGGTAAACAACCAGAGCCCTGGAATCCAGGCCAAGTTTTGAATCCAAACAAAGTGGAGAGCTCTTGGAACCGAGCGTGGCCATGGAGGTTGCCAACTGCGTGTATAGCAAAAGCATTCTGACCAAGATAAAAATATGCCTTTGATAACACATGCAAAGTTTCCAATAGATAAAAATCACTTACACATGTGACAAACCATGCCTATTTCCTTTAGGTTTTTTTTTTGAAACATGTAATGTCACAATCCCTTGAACGTTAAGCCCTAGAGCAGTGGTGGCGACCCTTCGGCACTCCAGATGTTTTGGACCACAACTCCCACAGTCCTTTGTCACTGGCAATACAGGCTTGGAAATCTGGGAGTTGTGGTCCAAAACATCTGGAGTGCCGAAGGTTTGCCACCACTGCCCTATAGAGTCTCTTCAGCTGAGGGATCTTCCTGGGACCTCAGGGTCAATCTTAGCAAGGTTTTCCTTCCTTAACACTTCATGGATGTCCAAGAATGGGAAACTGCCAGGAGACTTTAGGGGCTACAGAGTAATCTTAAAAGCACCAAGGGAGTCCAGGGCTTATGAGAGAAACCAAGGCTTCTGCCCCCCATTTTTGGCCCAAGAAGGGGTCTGTCAAGTGGCCCAGGGTCCTGGTCTGCAAGGTCAGCCTTTGCCTGGTTATGGGACAGAGGCTGCTTTGGTTGCCTTGGTGGATGACTTATGCCAGCAACTAGACAGGGAGTGTGTGAGCCTACTGGTTCTGCTGGACCTCTCAATCAACCCCAGACCATCTCTCTGGGCTGAGATTTGGAGACATTGGGAGAATCCTGTTGGTCTGTGGTGTCCCCTAGGGTTTTGTTTCGTCGGCTATGATAAAATCTACATGATACCATTGGGCAAAGTTTTTGGGGTTCAGTATCACCAGTATACAGATGACACCCAGCTCTCTCTCTCCCATTTTCATCTAATTCTGAGCAGGCTACATAATAAAAGTGAGGTGTATTTGGTCCCACAAAGACTACGATACTTTCAGTCCTAATAAACGACAAAATTTTGGTGCTTCAAGTTGGGCAAGCTCTGTCCACAACTAAGCATGTCAAGGAGTTGGGCTGGTTCTTCGTTTTCAAGTATGTAAAAAGGTTAATCAACAGGGAGAAATTTTTTTATTCCAGGCCCTTCTTGTATGAGGCGGTATTTTCTAGAAACAAGACAACAGCTTTAATGTAAGCCATTCTGCATGTTATAGCAAAATTTTATATTGATATTAAAAGCATATCATTTGGAACAGACAAAAAGTGTGTGACAGCGAGACAGTAAATCTTACTTTTATAAATTTGCATAAAGCAGACCAATATTCCAGTCCTTTAATTAACCCTTGCTCAGGAAGGGTGGCAACAAGGATCCAACTTTTAATTAAATAGATTCTCTGCAAAGCCTTCATCAGCTGTGACATTACAGCCGCTGAGGCTTACGCTGACTGGGGCATTTTCAACTTCTTAGGTTCTTTTTTTGGGGTTTTGGGAGCTTTTTTGGCAGACTTGATCGCTTTCCCCATTTTAAGAATTCCTGAGGAATTTTCCAGTCGTTTCTTGGGTGTCTTTGCCTTTGCCTTTTCCAAGACTCCTTGCTTGGATTTTTTCTCTTTTTTGAGCGGTGTTGGTGTGTGTAGAGTGGATCCATCGCCAGAAGTGTCCAAAGGGGTTTCAGGAGTCACCAGAGGTGAGACTGTTTTCCTTTTGAAAGGTGTTGATTCCTTAGGAATGGACTCCACTTTTTTTTCTGAAGCACTTGGTTCTATAACCTGCATCAAAGTGGGGAAAATGAGAGAATTAAGACACCCCTCCAGGACAGATACTGTAAAAGCTAATAAATAATGAGAGTAACAAGTATCTTTTATGTTATGTTCGCTGATCATGCAAGTTCACTGAGGTTGTTTGTAGATTTTTGCATTGACATTATGGGACTGCAAATATCAGAGTTTTATGAGCTTCCCTGCTACGAAATAATTCAAAACAATAACAATAAAAATAGCCCATTAATTCCAGAAGCTATGTAGACTGGGACAATCTGGGAGATATGGTATGAAAAAAGGACATGTCCCAAACTGTGCTATATCCAGAGATAATGGAGCTGAATTTATCTTGCCCAGTAATGCCTCTGTGACCTCCTAAGAACCCCCTGACCCCTGATGCCTCCTCTCAGACACTACTTCTGAGGGTTGATGGACCTTCTGAAGCAGCATGGGACAGAGGCATGGCAGTGCGGCCTGCAGAAAAAAGGAATCTGGAAAACACTGACAAAAAAGACTTGGTTCAAGCAGGATAGCTCAGAATCCAAGCCATAGACATGTATTTTATCCTCCTATGTTTAAATGTTCAGGTTCAAGCCCTAAAAAATCTCTGAGGTTTATCTGCAATATGCCCCACACAAAACTGATCTGCTGTCACTGTTCTTAAGGTACATCAGACCCTCTGCTGGTTCCAGGGTTCATTTTTTCCCCTCCCTTTATATCAGTGGTGGAGAACCTTCGGCACTCCAGATGTTTTTGACCAAAACTCCCGGAATTCCGAGCCTAGATTGCCAATGACAAAGGACTGTGGGAGTTGTGGTCCAAAACATCTGGAGTGCCGAACGGTCACCACCACTTGCTTTATATGATGTGTAGAGGAATCACCTGGCCTAAGGCTGTTTTTTAAAGGCTCCAAGACCTCCCCCCTGCATTTGGCTGAAAATTAAGAATTCTGCTCTAGAGGAAGGCAGCACCCCTTTAAGAAGGGGGTGAGGGCTTTATAATGCTTTTTCCCTGAAAACGAAAGTCAGCATTTGATTAGGTTCCTCCGACCAGACAGAAAACCCTCATTTTAAAAGGTAATTCAGCGCACCGGGGATCTCTGAGGATCAAAAGGGTCCCTCACATCTTGCTCCCTCTTAGCTACAACCATGTGAAAAATCTCTCTCCACTCCTGACTACAGAGAAGACAATTTCATGCCTGCTCATGACAATTTCGTGACAAAACAGGCTCCAATACCACTAAATAGTACTCCAAAGTGAATATTGTCTTCAGTAGAATCTCAGATCCAGTGAAAGCTCTAATTTCAATTCAGCAAGAGCGAGGGCAGTTACCTTCCCCCCTTTCACGGTGGGAGAAGTCTCGATTGGAACCAGTTGTGGGATTTTGTCATCTTCCTCCTCGGATTCGGCAACAGAAGGGGCTGCCGCCACCTCCTTTTTCCTTGTTTTACCCGGCGTCTTCTTTTCAGGCCTCTTCCTCTTCACCCCTCGCTGCTTGTTCACTTCCTTAAAAGAAAGTGTTGAAAAAACTGTTAAGGAATCAGCTCCTTCCATCAAAAGGTTCGGACTGACAAGTAAATGGGAATGCACCGTTTTGCGTGAAGTGCCTTTTGCTCAAGCACACCTATGTGCTAGTACAGTACGTGCTATGTTTGGCAACGAGTCCTATTGGTTCTAAATGGAAATGACCTTTCTCTCTTTGAATGAGTGAATGGAGAAAACAGAACATGCAGGAGAACCTCATATCTGCTGATCCAGTAGCTGTCTATACTATATAGCATGTTATCTGGAACCCTTTAGTGGACAGTTCTCATAATGCATGTTAAAAATTGTTTCCCCCTCTCCCCTTTACTGTACTATATTGTACTGTATTTAGCGTTTGCTATTATCCATGGATTTCAATATCTGCGGCGGGTCTGGAACCTATCCCCAACAGATACAGAGGTCCCCTTAACGACAAAAGGAAAGTTTTTTTCTTTATGTAGAGGAAGAGATATTACATGAGCAGAGGTTGCACATGATGACCTTATGGGACCTTCCAAGTTCACTATTCTATGATTGTATGACTCCGCATTCAGTTTTGAAGAAAACCTCTATGATAGTCTTTGCAATATACAACTATAATATAGGAATTTTATCCTATTTACAGGACTTCACAATATGGAATGGAGATTAACCAGCAATTCTATTTAAAAACACCATTCTTGCTCTTGTTTTACATTTGCATTTGATTCTGTGTCACTGACCCCATCTTCCATTTTCGCATCAACTCTGTAACGTAGGTCCTGCCAAGAATGTGTGACTGACAAAAGGTCAGCTAGTGAGCCTCAGGGCTGGATGTTGATTTGAATTTAAGCGCTTCTAAAACCTAAGTTCTTATGATATAAACACTTGTTTTTGGCATTGTAAGTTAAATGCCAAAGTAATAGCCAACAAGTCCACTTTATTAACAAGATCCAATAAGAATCTTACCTGCTGCTCTTCAGTATCTGTCTGTTTCTCAACAGTGTCCGATTTGGGAGGAAACCAGGTAAATACAGGAAGCGCCACAGATTTGCCAGTTTTGAGGTGAAGGATTTTGACACTTTTCCAAATCTGCAACCACAGGCAAAGCAAGAAGGTGAATCGAGTAAGTCGGGCACAGACCAAATAGCTTTTATTTTATCTCTTTAGCTTCACAGTCTAAATCCAGGCATGTTTCCATGGAAGCTCGCACTACCAATACGAAAACAGTCACTCCTGGATAAGTAGAGGATTTGTCTTACTGCAACATAAGAACATAAGAAGAGCCATGCTGGATCAGGCCAAAGGCCCATCTAGTCCAACTTCCTGTATCTCACAGCAGCCCCACCAGATGCGTCTGGGAGCGCATGAGACTAGATCTCTGTCTCCTGATACCACTCCCTTGCACCTGGCCCTTGAAGGACCCTGGTTTTAAGCCTGGAGATGACACATCTCCATCATGGTTTGTAACGTGTGATGGACTTTTCCTCCAGGAATCTGTCCAATCCCCTTTGGAAGGCATCCAGGCCAGGCGCCATCACCACATCCTGTGGCAGGGAGTTCCACAGACTAACAACCCGCTGAGTGAAAAAAATATTTTCTTTTGTCTGTTCTCACTCTCCCAGCCCTCAATTTAAGTGGATGTCCCCAAGACACCAAGCAGCATTACCTTTGGAGCTTTGGCTGCCACCACCTCAGCGGCAGCCATAATGTTTTCCGTTATCTGCCAGGCTTCCATGCCAGTGTGGCCAATGCGTATTGTGCTAAAACCAAGGAAGAGAAGCAATGTGTTAAAGTGGTTAGCGAGGGACTGGGAATAGGGAGAAGCAGGGCCAAGGAGTCGCACAGCCATGAACAAACCAGATGACCTACAGTAGACATTCCCTCTCTCTCTCTCTCAGACTGATCCACCTCAGCCATTTGGGGGGGGGGGGTAAAATTGGAAGCGGAAGAACCATGTAGGTTTACTGGTTGAAAGGGAAGATAAGTTGAATAACATATGAAAATAAGTGACTTTCATGTCTTTACCTCCAGTATAAAATTAAAAGCTTATTAAGCAGTTTACCAAAATACCCCTCCCCACATCTCATCCCCACGATCCTCACAGGGTCCACAGAATAAGAGACCCAGTTCAGGGAAATCATCCCATCAACTCCTGAAGAAACTGTCGAGAGACTGTGACAAACAGGACTGCTTATTTTGGGCTAAATCCAATGTTAGTGTAGAGTCACTGAAACACTGTTTGAACCAATGGAACTTATGGAGGAGCAGATTCACCAAATCCTTACTCATTTGGCAGATATATTCTAGTGGCAAACCTTCAGCGCTCCAGATGTTTTGGACCACAACTCTCTCCTTCCTTTGTCATTGACAATATAGGCTTGGAATTCTAGGAGCTGAGGTCCAAAACAACTAGAGCGCCCAAGGTTCGCCACCACTGCTCTAGTGCAACGTACTACATGAAGTGACGGGATTGCAGCCAATAAGGCTTGATTAAGTCAACACTAAATTCCATTCCATTGATTCAATGTCACTAACAACTGGATAGAGCCCTTCCTATTTTGGTTTAGCATTCGTTGTAAGCTGCCCCGAAGGTCTTGCTAGAAAGGCGATGTATGTAAATACAGCAAGTAAAATGAGGACATATTCCAATAGAGGTCTACAGTGCGAAATACTCACTAGCAACAACCCTTATTGGTGATTGGAAGAATGGTTCCTTGAACATGCTTGTTGATTTCCTTAGCAAGATTCTTTGCTTTTAGGTTCACAGAGAGAGGCGCCCTGAGGATAAAGATATGGATTCAGCAAAAGTACTTCCATTTTCTGAAAGGATGAGCAGGATGGGGAACAAGGGCCTGCAGCTTTATCCTCTGATCTTTGCCCGAGCTCACAAGGGCTGGGTGGGAGCTGCAGCCAAACAATAACAGGAAGGGCCATACTTTTGCTTTAGAAGAACACGGACAAAGAGAGTGTGAGCTAGACTTACTTTTTACTCTTATAAAAGTGTTTCCCTATGTGCGAGGGCAGAAGCCTCCGAATACGGTCATCAGACAGGAAGAGAGCAAAACGGCTCAGGAGACGACGCTTGGCTTCAAAAGGCTTGTATTCTGTTTTTAGCGTTTTGTAGGAAATTACCTTCCAAAAAGAAAACAGCAATTAAGACTCAGCATCCCTGGGATGCTTGTTACAGCTTTGCCTTTGGGTGGAAAAGAGAAAAACAAGCACTTTTCAAGACAGACAGGAAAGATCCTTGTCACCTACATCGGCCACATGCAGTACTTTCCCGTGTACAAGACTATATTTTTGTCTAAAATTGTGAGACTAAAAATTGAGGGTCATCTTATACACGGAAGTAAGCTATAGAGAGAACTGTGCAGTTGCGAAACTCTAATGCTGGGTTGGGAAAATGGGGAGCGTCTTACATATGGGGGTCTCTTAGAGCTGGAAAAATACAGGTAGCTAAAAATATATATACTTTGTGGTTTGAAATATTTTGTAGATAGCCTTACAACTGTTCCCAACTGAGAAGAAGAATGGGTGGATATGTTGCTGGCACAATTTCCACTCTAGCATGATTCTTGTCCTCTTGAGATGGAGATTTAGCAAGCCTTGATCCTGTGAGTCCCAGATTCAGTAGACATACCTAAAAGGAGGATTCTGCATCCAATGAGCCTCAGGGTGATGCCTACCTCAGTAATGTTTGTGATCTTGTGCTGCGTCAGAAGCTTCTTGTAAAAATTCTCTGTCTGTTCAGCTGTTAAACCAGGTTCATCTTTTGTGAAAAGGCACACCTCAGAGGTTACGGGCAGGATCCCATGAGGCAGTGGTCTAGAACAAAAGGAATGACAAGATTTTTTTTAGAATACTGTACATGTGAGGCCTTCTTGTTGAGGCTTTAAAAGTTGCAAATCATCACCATGTATTTATTAAACACACATTCCAGAAATAAACGTTTTCCTGGCATCAAAAGAAAACATTGCTGTTCTTGATTTATGTATATTTTGCTTATATTGTGTTGTTTGTATTTTGTTTTTTTACAGGTGTTACTTTGTTATGCTAGTTTATGTTGTCAACCACCCAGAGTAGCCCTGAGCCTGGATGGGTGGTATAAAAGTCAAATAAATTAAGAAATACCTGATATTACCCCACTGGAACGTCTACAAATGAGGTACCAGGTTTGGCAATGCTCCCTGCTCTTAAGATTATGAGGGTCAGCTCAAGATGATCCATGCAGAATTTAGACAGAAAGTTGCAACAGAAGGTAGCCTTGGTCACAACCTGCGCCAAAGGCTATTTCTGTGGCACCACCGGGGGGGGGTAGAAAAATAAGGCCTTGTTTTGTTTTCCTCTAAAACAAAATGTGCACACCCAACTTTGTAACTTCAAAGAATCCATCTTTTTCTTAAAGCAAAAAAGAAGTGCTTTTATTAACATAAGGAGCGGTTGTAACCTCTCTGAAAGATTCTGAGGTAAAATTCCCTCCTCTACCACCAGAATATACCCATCCTTATCAGAAGTATCTCCTCCGTATTTACTAGCATTCTAGTTTATTTTTTAAAATCCTTTATTGAAAAACAACAAATAGCATCTAGGTGGCCCTCCTTGTTTCTCTACCTCTCATCATTACACCAAGTGTGTTATAACAGAACAAGAAATACATTAGAGACAGGATGAACCCAGATAACTACGGGGGCCTGTTCATGTAATACTGGCTGGAATCCTGTGCTGTAACATCTTCCACATAAAGCTGATGGCATCATCAGCTATGGTGATTTTTAAGATATTTTTTTTGCATCTACACTGCCCTGTTGACTCATATGCAGCTTCTGAATGACTCTTGGGATCCTCCCACTGAAACTGATTTGTTATCTACCCAGGCAACTTTTAACAGCCCAGTTCAGTAACGGCATTACTCTTAATACATTTGTACATCAAGTCTTTTTATGCCATGCGACACAACTGCTATATCTATTGGCGGGGATGGGAAGACACCCATGAACGCATTCTATTCATGGGATAACTTGGCATTCAGCTGTGTGAGCATATATATCATGAAAGCCAACACAGAAGGAAAGCAAAACCATGAGCAGGTCTGATTGTAACTCTCATGATGCAAGGAAAGAATAATTTATCTTTCTGTTGCAGATGCACCATCCGTTTTCACGTGTGTAGTCTGTCAGCGCCATCATCTGATGATGGGGTGAAGCACTGGTGCCAAAATAATAGAGTGTATGCACGTGTACCACGGGCTATTTGCCACCAATCCGGATCCTTACATCTTGATAACTCGCTCCTCTGATGGGATTTTCCAGACAGTAACCATCAAAAAGAAATTCTGTTCTTCATCCAGTAGCAATTTCTTCGCAGATTTCTGTCTATTCTTGAAGTGAGCCAGCAGAGCTAAAGTTGCTTTTTTAATCTGAAACAGCAAAATGGTAACATGATTATTATTTCTCTTGTTTTAATTCCCCAGAAACAGCAGAGATTTTCAGTTTAATGACACTGGAAACTCAGCTCAAGAAAGAAAACAAGGTGTTTATTTTGCTTTTGAAGGCTCTTTGTTAACTTACATGTCAGAAAAATGCAGATAGCTTTTTTTTTTTAAAAAAGCCTTCTTCTCTAAATGTAAAAAAAAATTGTTACCACCATACAACACCACTCACTTGTTCCTACTGCAATAATTCTTTATCATAATTTAACAACGCTAACACATTGAAAGGGTATAGCCAAAACCAGCTCAAAAATTAGTTTTACAAAATCACAGAATAATGCAATAGGAAGGAGCAGGGCATATGGCCACCAAGTCCCTGCTCAATGCAATAATCCAAATCAAAGCATAGCTGACTGATGGCTGTTTAATTTTCCCTTGAACGCCTCCAGCACTGGGGCGCTCATCAATGTGCCTCACTGCCGTCGTGCTCTAACCATTAGGATTCCTTTCCTTGATATTCACTCTAAATCTGCAAGACTAAGCTACAGACAATAAATACCTTTATAAGCCACTAATTAAACATCTAAATCTGGCTTCCTGTAACTTGAACCCATTATTACGTGTCCTGCACTTTGAATGATTGAGAATAGATCCTGCCTCTCTTCTGTATGACAACCGCTCAAGTAGTTGAAGACTGTCACTTTGTCTGCATTCTTCTTAAGCATGCACTAGAAATTTTATTTATTTATTAAATTTATATACCGCTCCATCTAGCTACATGGCTACTCTGAGTGGTTTACAAAAGTAAACAGATATCAAACCAATAATCAATAGAACAGACAAACCATCCAATAAGTAAAAGCATAAAAACATAATAAACAATATATATCAAAGCATCACACAGGAGCAAGATGGGCTAGAGACAAAACGAGGAAATAGAATGCGCATCATAAATAAAATGGATTAATACTCAGAGAAAGCCTTTTTAAATAGCCACGTCTTTAGATGTTTCTTAAAGACCGGGAGGGAAGACGGTAGACAAATCTCAGGGGGAAGTTGGTTGCAGAGACGAGAAATCACATTTTGTTGTTAAAGGCCCGCAGGATAGGACAGGCAGCTATTACTTACAAACTATCATTTGTGTTTTGAAAGTAAAGCACCATGAAATTGCAGCACTTGAGCTTCCAAGAAGTGAGTATTAAAATGTAAAAAGTCTTCATTACCGAACAGTGCTTAAATATGTAAGTTGTTGATTTTTGGTAAATTCTTTTCCCCAGAGCGCTCAGGCTTGGGTGTTTTTTTCATAATCCTCTCCCAATTCTCATTACCACCATTCTGTAAAGCAGCTCAAGCCAAACAGATGCCAGAAAGTTTCTAAGCTACAGGGAGATTTCCATAGAACAGTGATATTGGAAGGGGCCCTCCAAGGCCATCAAGTCCAACCTGCTGCTCAACGCAGGAATAAAAATCAAAGGAGATCTGCCAGGTGGTTGTCCAAATTTCTCTTGAGTGCCAGAGCCCTCACCAACTCTTGAGGTAACTGCTTCAACTGCTGTACTGCTCTAACAGTCAGGAAGGATTTTTTTCCTGATATTCAACCAAAAGCTGGATTCTCTTAACTTGAATCCACTGCTGCGTGTCCTGCGCTCTGGGATGATTGAGAACAGATCCAGCCCCTCCCTTGTACGACAGCCTTCTAAATGCTTGAAAAACGTTTTTTCTATGTCCCTTTAGCTTTCTTTCCTGCAGGCTAAGCATGCACAGTTCTTTCCGTCTCTCCTCATAAGGCTTGGCTTCCTCCCCCCCCCCCGCCCGCCCGCCATCATCCCTGCCGCCCGCCTCTCAACCTGCTCCGACGTGTCAGCATTGCAATTTTAACCCAGGATTTCAACCCGAATATCCTTTAGTCACGCCGGACGCTCTCCTCAAGATCCCACCGGCTTTCTTTTAAGAAACCCAACACACACACCCCACTCCCACGGCCGGGAATCGGGGCGCCTCGTCTCTCAGGCTCCCACAGAATCAGCGGGTGCTGGGCCTCCGGCGGGCAGGAGACGAAGCGCGGGAGGGATGGGTGGGTGGGTGGCAGAGGGCTTCGATCCTGAAGAAGCCGAGGCCGCGAGAAACCTTCCCCCTGCCCTGCCCTCTGCCCTCCCCCCCGTGGCCACCGCGCCCCGACCTGCTCGGGATCCAAGGGAAGCGCCGTGCCCGCGGCACCCTCCATGCTGGCCTTCCTGCCTTCCTTCCACGTGCAGCGGCGGCGGCGGCCGCGTCGCAGCCGGATGACGTCACCAGGCGCCGGGCCCTCTCTCCCTCCCTCCCTCTCTCCCGGGAAAAGGGAAAGGCGCGTCGCCTTGGCGACCGTGGCGGCCCACTTCCGGCAAGAAAGAAAGAAAGAAAGAAAGAAAGAAAGAAAGAAAGAAAGAAAGAAAGAAAGAAAGAAAAAGAAAGATTGTATTTCCGTGGTGTCCAAACTTCAGCCTTCCAGATGTTTTGGGACCACAACTCCCACAACCCTTTACCACTGGCAATACATGGGTGGAATTCTGGGAGTTGTGGTCCAAAAACATCTGGAAGGCCGAAGTTTGGACACCCCTGCAGTGTATTTGAAAGACTGAATTCCCAGCATAACATTCAAATGGAGTTTGAATAACCTTCAGTGTATTGCTATATAGCGCTAACCCAACCTTCAGTTTGTCCTGAATGGGACTTTCTATCTCTCTTCAGCTAGGAACAGCTTCCTGTCCCTGGTCTGGGTTTTAATTTATGCATCTTCTTTATTTATGCATCACCATCACTGTTAATTTTTTTTTGCATTTAACAGCAAATGTATGTATGTATGTATGTATGTATGTATGTATGTATGTGTTTAGATTTGTAAACTGCACCATTTAGCTACAAGGCTACGCTGGGCGGTTGCACGGACGCACACAACGAGCGCTGCAACTCCCGTGCATTTCTTTATTTAGGGACACGAATTGTGAAAGCAGAGAAGGGTGGGAAAAAGCGTTCCAGCAAGCAGTCTGACAGAGAGAAAACCCGGGAACACCCCCATCACCACCCAAGTACTCCAAAGAGAGAAGCATTCGTAGGAAAAAGGGTGGAGAGCCGGCCGGCTCTGGTGAGGTTTTTCATGGAGCCCGGATTCGAACTGGGTGGCCCCTACCTACAGGCTCCCTCCAACTCCATGATTCTGTGATTACAGGGCTCTTCTGGGATACATGGATTCCGCATGTCTGAAGAAGTGGACACGATCCACAAAAGCTCACGTTGACACGTAGCAGTCTTGTCCATGGTGATGTGAAACTAGAAATTGGAAGGCTTGCACCAACTTCCTTCAGTCTGAGGAAGCTGTGTTGATGAGAAGCTAAACGTTCCCATCCCACATGCTTATACCCCAGCTCAACCTGTTGTTTCTATGCAACTGCTGATGGTGGATCGGGATGACCTGAGATCTGCCAGGACTCTCAAGTCCACAAAGGCAGGTTAGTATACTATGTATTATTTATTTATTTATTTATTTTTATACCGCCTGTATTCTAACAAAACTCTGGGCAGTTTACAATAATGCAGTAAAAATAAAAGAGCAGAACAACAGTAAACATAATAATAAAATACGTAAGTAACAAGCTGGCAGGCAGTTTAAGTTATTGGTCCCCCCCCCCCAAAAAATTAACATTAACACTAAAATTAAAGGTCGCCAAATGCCTCTCTAAAAAGCAGCATTTTAACTGCTTTCTTAAAGGCAGGCAGGGTGAATCTCACTTGGAAGCTGATTCCATATACTGTATACGGAGTATTAGGTACAACGTATGATTATTTAAACCTAGACTAACTTCTGAAAGACAAGTCATGGTAAGCAGGAAATTAAAATAAGTACCTAAGTAAAGGAGACAGCTGCCTAGATGCCCTAAGCACATCCGATCTCGCCTGATTTCGGAAGCTAAGCAGGGTCAGCCCTGGTTAGTATTTGGATGGGAGACCACCAGGGAATACCAGGTGCTGTAGGCAGCCTGGAGTAGGAACTGGCCAAGCCACTCCAGTATTCTGGCCAAGAAAACTCCATGGACATGGGTCATGAAGAGTCGGTCACGACTATAATGACACTACACACACACACACAAGTAAAGGAGAGTCATGAAAAGCAGCAACACCCGTTTGCCAGAGGGAGGAGGAAAGAAGGAAGAAAACAGAAAGGGCAAGGCAGCAACATCCAGAAAGGAAGCAGGAGCTGCTGTTTCGCTCTTCAGGAAGGAGAGCTTGTGGCAGCCAA
Source organism: Phrynocephalus guinanensis (assembly GCA_037367245.1). NCBI lineage: Eukaryota > Metazoa > Chordata > Lepidosauria > Squamata > Agamidae > Phrynocephalus > Phrynocephalus guinanensis. The sequence goes on along the minus strand of CM074751.1, from coordinate 7,577,889 downwards.
CTTCGAACAAACAGCCAGAATTTTCCTGCAGGATGCAACATATTCAGAACACTGTCGTTCTGCATAGTTGACTTCCTTGTGTTCAAGAGAGGAAAGCCCCAACGTGTTTATGATAGACACATTCAGTCATTAATATGCTGAGCAACAACTTTTATTAACAACCAATTTCAAGGAAATACTCTGCCACTCGAAAGCTGTCACTCTTAACACTATTATCCCACATATTTCAGTTAGAAATGCAAGAACACGGCTAGTAGGGACACCATAGCTGTTCACTCATTCAAGCGATTGCTTTCTGAATATTGCAGGGGTCAAGAGTGGGGTTTGAAGCAAAAATAAACGTGGTGAAATGTCCAGTGGCTTTGGGTTCTACATATGTGTAGAAAAGTACAGTGGTACCTCTACTTACAAATTTAATCCATTCCGAATGCATGCTCTTAAGTCGAACAACTCTTAAGTAGAGAAGCCCTATCTAAAAATAAATAAATAGGGGAAAAACCTTTTAAATAGAGCAGACCGCATCTAAAATTTGTAAGGCAGCAGTTAAAATGCCAACTGTCTTCTGCTCTTAAGTTGAGCTGCTCTTAAGTAGAGGTGCCACTGTATAAATGGCATGAGATCTGGTATAGACTAAGATAGTGGTTTCCATGACTGCCTCTTATGAAATGGCCTTTTTAATAGGGCCAAGTCATCCCTTTTCATAAAATAGAGGCTCCCTTCTGCCCCCAAGGGCCTGTTTCTTGTACACATACAAGCGAACATCAATGTCTTGCTCTAAAAGGTTAAAGAAGAAATTATTTGACAAGGACTACAACACATATAAAGTGACCTGGGACTCCCCCAGAAAACATGATGCGACCCCCAAGTTGGAAAACACTGGACTAAGCTGATATACAGAGCCCATAACTGCCATTTTATCCATAGCAATTCAACCTATTCCTAACAAATACCCTCTATTCCAAGTTTTGTGAGAAGTTGCTGTGTTAAGTCTGTGCAAGAATTCCAGGCAAATAGCAAAACAAAACCAAAGCCAAAAAGATGTGCTACCTTAAAAGGTTTTGTGGACACGTCCACTTCTTCAGAGATATAGTTGCAGAATCTGCTACTACATCTCTGAAGAAGTGGACGTGTCCACAAAATCTTACATTAAAATATAATAGTCTTTAAGGTGCCACATATTTTTGTCTTTTTTTTTATTTGATTTTTCCCTGGAATCCTTTATTCTAAGAATTTCAAATCACTGGGAAGCAACATGTTGGAAATATATGTCAATATGGTTCCAAAATTATTTGGCTGTCCCAAATTCACTTTTAACAGTAAAGGCTGACAATTAATGATTTGATTTATCCCACTAACATTTCAGGAAAAATGAATTAGTTAAAATTGGGAAATATAGTATATGAAAACTAAAATTTGATATATGGACTGAAGCAGTGGATGAGAGATCTAGAAGTATTTTTGATTAAACTGAAACATGAAATCTCAGATTATACTTGCTATAGCATTTAAATACAAAGATTATATTCCTCAATTCAAAACTTGTATTTTAGTCACGTGCATGTTTACAATGATTTAAAACTCTCTTAACTGATTGATTCAGACCCTAATATCAGACTCATTTATTGCAAGAGCTGGGTTTACTCTTGCAACTAGCCAACCTTATTCAAGTTTCAGAATAAGAGGTTTTGGGATTCAGGAACATACTCTAAAAGCCACAGTCTGAAATGGGGTTTCAGTCATGTTTTAATTAGTTGGTGCAACTCCAATCAGGTTCTGAAGTTTCTCAAGCTTCTATTTTTAAGATAATTATAAATTTAAAGTCAGAGCTGTGTCCCAGTCAGGGAGCGTTCAATCTGTACTGCTGCATTCTGAGAATGATGCTTTCTAGTTTGTGTTGATAACTTACTCCCTCTTCTATTACTTTGTGAAGCAAGTGTTTCTACAATGCAAAAAGTGCTCTCAAAGCAAAAGCAAAGCAAAGTGTTCTGCTTATATACCACCCCATACCACTACAAGTAGTCTCTGGGCGGTTTACAATTTTAATTACAGTGTGCAGGCTACACATTGCACCCCCCCCAGCAAGCTGGGTACTCATTTTACCGACCTCGGAAGGATGGAAGGCTGAGTGAACCTTGAGCCTGCTACCAGGGATTGAACCCAGGTCATGAGCACAGTTTTACCTGCAGTACAGGCATTTAACCACTGTGCCACGAGGCTCCTCTCAGAAGCAGCTTCCCATCTTCAGACAGAAATTCAGTTCAGAATGAGGAGAGAGGCCCAGTTCTGAGCCCCATAGACTCAGCCTTCCTCAGTCTAGCTTTCTTAGCGAATGGAGCACAAGGCTTCCCATCTTATCTTCAGACACCCAGCATTCTAGTCATATAAGTAATACTTGCATTAGCCCTTGTGGTATGCACACATATCCCATTGTTTTTCCAGCTGACTCTAATGCACTCAATAATTTATTTATTTATTTATTTATTTATTTATTTTCACACATATACCACACCTATTTCCCTCATAGGGGACTCAGGGCGGTTTACTGCACTTGCCAGTTTAATGACTCTAATTCAGTTCAAGTTAGTGGGTTAAAGCAGTGTACATTCATCAAGCTATTTCCTTTTCACTACTGTGATGATAAAAGACGACACCTAGTTGAAAGACATGAATGGGAGCCAGGTGGCCAAGGTTGCAAGGTTAAACCTCCCATCTCTATCAAGGTTGTAGATGGGTCTTAATGGGAAGAGAAAATACTGTGACATAGAAGTTGCGGAAGGCACAAGATCAGCTGCAAGTACTGTAACAGACTTTGAAGTGCTATTACGAAGACTAATATCATATACAAACAAGCTAAATTTTAATAATGTGCTTGTAGAACTGAAATTGGCTCGGCTTTGTACATGCCACTATAATGCATGCCCAAAAGTGCTACTATTTCTATTGCTCATGAATAAAATTCCACTCCATTCCACTTGCATTTACTTTGGACCATGTGCTGCCAGTCCTGCTGCTCAAAGAGACTTCTATAACTAAACACGCCAGTCTGCTACTTCTGTACTTAACAAGAAGCCTGACATTTTCTTCCATACGCTGCTACCTGAAGATGTCTGGTCTGGCAAGTTTTTGTTTTGTGGGTTTGTTTTTTTAGGAAGTTCAGCAATTTTCTGAAACAATGTTTACTCTAATGACAAGGATTGTGTTCATTGCAATTAACATTAACAGGGGGAGTGAAAAGGAGTGTATATTATGTATATTAACTGCATCTTAAATGTTGGTCACCAGTGATTATCTCAGCACTAGAGAGACGAGAAGCGTCTTCAGAGACAGTCCCTAGAGACAGTTATTTCAAGGATTCTTTCCTTCCAGTTCACATTGCTGTCTTGATCGAGTGCAAGGAGATACCCGAATTTTGTAGTTCAATTTAGAATTACTACCGCTTTTTAATTTTCAGGAAAATAAAAGGCCAGAATTTGCAGACATAATAAAATTTATTTAAATCTCATGCATTACGGTAGCTAACAGTGTAGTCATATGAAACTGGAGAACAATAAACTTTGCTTCGTCCATACAATGTAGCCTTGAAGTAAAATGGAAGGGCGGTTCCGTGGTTACAAAGAAACAAAAAGGGATGAACTTTTAAATTTAGAGTTGGGTGAAATGAAACAGTCTCACTGTAGGTGTGGGCGAGGACACATTTACTTTTTGAACATACAACTGCAAAAGATTTAGTTAGAGAAGCGTTTTGAACCATCTTCGAAACCAGCCTTCTCTAATAAACCTAATCATGAAGATTGCCACTAAACACACTTTGCTTATCATTGCACCCCTCCCTGTATCTAGTTTTTGTAACAACGATACAGAGTCTGCCAAGCAGATAAGTTGACTGTGTTCCTCTGAATGGCTGACCATGTGTTCTTGCATTCGCTTTTGTTTGCTTCTAACTCTGGTTTGCTTTCATATATGCAGAGATGTATCTACTGTGCTTGATCTGACTCTCGGTTTTAATCCGCAGACCTTCAAGATAAAACAAGTGGTCCGTATCCAGTGATATCTAGCTGCTGCCAGGTCAACACTGAATACTTGCCCGTTTTCTAACTTGCATCTATTTACTTCCTCTCTATCTTAAACGCACACATGAGGATTTCCTTGTCTTTCAAGCTAAAGACAGAATGAATGGAGTCACTTTTATCTTAAACTGGCAACAGAACTCAGCTTTTAGACTGATTATCATATGCCAGTATTATTGCCAGAGTAGTGATATAACAGTCCCAATAATTTTACTGGCTAAAATTATAGCCAATAATAATTATTATTATAGTGTACTCCTGGACATAGCAGGAAGATAGAGCTCACCTCTGTCCCTAAACATTTACGTTAAGTTTTTTTTTATATATATATATATATATATATATATATATATATATATATATATATATATATATATATATATATATATATATATATATATATATATATATATATATCCGTAAAGTGAAATAGTACCATACTCTCATGAACATGTTTTAGATCCTTTTAAAACCACCATAAGGAGAAAGGAAAAATAAAAAAATATTTAGTACAAATTTTGTCAATTGTCTAATTGCTTCATTTTAAATTTGGTTGGGAAAGGAATGCCAAAGGGATCAGGTGGGTGTTTACAAAAGCCTAAAGTAACTGAATATTCAGATTACCTGGCAGGTTAAAAGCAAATGCAACAGGTGTTACATCTGGATAAAAACATTATTCAAAAGCAATTAAGATACCAAAAAAGAGAGAGAATTTTCAAATTGAATAGTTTATTAACATGGTAATTGTCTTTTTAACATGTGCACGCACACTCCAAATGATCTGCCTTGAAAAAGGTGTCAATATATTGGGGCAGGATAATTAAACATAAATCCTATAGTTTTTTTCCATAATTCTAGGCAATTATGTCCACATCACTTATAAAGCTATTGCCAATTTTTTTCCAAGGAAGCAGATTTTTTTAAGGGGGGGAGGGGGAAAAAAACTCTGGGAAATTCAACAGTGGCATAGCAGAGCTCTCAATATGAGAAAGCTGACACAATGTGGACCTTTTTGCTGTGAATGTTTCATCTTTGCAAATACAGGGAGAAAGTTATCAATGGGAACAAAAGAAGGCGATGTGAAGTCGGCGTTCGCAGAGTCACTTTTTTTCCTCACAATATTTGTGCAGGCTTGTCAAAAAGAATGCTTAGTCCTTCTCCGGAACCAATTTCAGAACTTTCCCAATGGCAATTGTCTTACCTAAGCAAAACAAAACAAAACAAAACACAGAAACGGCTATTAAGGATTAATCAAATTGGTCATCTTAAAGTTTTCACAAATGAATCTGAATCCTAGTAGTGAAACAGCCACACAGATTTCACTATCCACAATTCCATTTCAGATTAATTTTCTGGAGCTGCTTCCCAGCAGCACTGAAATCAAAAAGGTGGGAACAAAAATATCAGCCTTTTGTATGTTAGAGCTCTTCCTACCAGAAACCTAGGCTTCGGAAAGGCATTTTAGCCCCAGGGAGGGATTTCAGCCTTTGCGGGTGGGGTGGGGAGAAGGGCTGTAAAACAGCTGGAAACGAATAAATGATGGCAGAGTGTTTATCGACTCGACCTGCGATAAAGGGAAATCCGCATTATGTGGATGCTGGGTCAGGTCGGGACTGGTGGGCCTGTTTGGGGCCTCCTACACTTACCTGAGGCCTGGTACTGCCCTGAACGGGCCTCCGATGGTTTTTCCAGAACCGTTGGAGGCCCCAGAATTGTTTTTCCGCACCAGAAATCACTTCTGGGGCCTCCAACAGGCCCTGGAAGCCCATCGGAGGCCCAGTCGGGGCAGCACCAGGCCTGGGGTAATTGCAGGAAGCCTCAAACAGGCCCACACAGCTTGACCCAGGAGCCCTTGCCTTCATATACTGCAGTCCCGCGATATACTTGGACCACAGTATATGAACAGCAATATAGCGGGGGACGACTGTATAATAAATGATGATGCAATTGTTTGGGGAGGTCCAAAGGGACCTCAGAAGGGCTGGATTCAGCCTCAGGTCCTGAATCACGCTGTAAAGGCAACACCAGCAAACCTTGCAGATATGTGAAATTGTGGAAACCAGTAACATAATTGCACCTTTGGGGAAAAGCTAGGTGGTCACATGATCTTTGATCAGGTTACATCTTTAAAACCAATCAAAATAGAAGAGAAGAGCTGGATGTCAAAGAGCTGATATGATGCTGAAGGTGTGACATTTCTTTCAGTATTGTATCAGCTTTTGTCTTCCCCTTTTCCTTCAACGTCCAAGTCTTGTGAAAAATTCTGGGGGAGCTCAAAAATTACACTTTGGATGGTGCTAGCAACAAACACCCTGTCCAACTGTGGATTTTATGGTGTCTTTTTAAATGGGCTAAACAATTGTTAAAGTTTTTGTGTATCTTCACATTTGGTATCTTCACTCCTTATTGATACAGTAACCCCCCGCCTATCGCGGGGCTTAGGGACTCACCCCACCCGCGATCGATGAAAATCCAAGATATGCAGAAGCGGGAAGGGGGGTGGGGGTCGGGGGGCAATTGCGCGCACCACTTGTGTTTGGAAAGGCGCTTCCCGCCGCGGAGCTCCGCGGCCTGAAGCGCCTTTGCAAACGGGCAAGCCGCGCGCGATCGGACAAAGGTGCTTCCCGCCGCAGAGCCCAGCGCTGGGGCTCCGCAGCCAGAAGCGCCTTTGCAATCGCACGCCACTTGCCCAGACCTCCTAGGAGACGCGGGTGGGCGGTGTGCGATCCCCCCTCCCTCAAGCCCTTTCCTGGTACCGTGGTCCCACGATATAGCGGGACCGTGATACCGTGGGTCCCACGATGTAGCGGTACCGCGGTACCGGAACCGCGAAAGGGCAGGGGACCACTGTAGTAGGCTCTGCTATTGATACCACTTGTTGGCATAAAGAGAAAAAGTTCTGGACACACAGTGAACTCTTGATGCACGTCTAATACTAAAAACTCTAGGATGTGCTGTTACGGTTTTCATCCACACAAGGAATGGATGCAAAATGAATCTGACATACGACATAAAATACCCTAAATCCGTTCTCACATCCTCTTACCCTCATCTCGTAAGGTGAAGCGACCCATCTGAGGGAAGTCTTTGAAGGTCTCAAGGCAGATGGTTCCTGCTGTCCTTAAACGGGCGATGCAGACTTGATCTTGTTTGACAAAACGGGGCCTTGTTTTACTTTTCTCCCCTGATTTTTTGTCTACTAGACAAATTAAGGCCTACAGAAGAAAGATTAAAGTTATGAAATAAAAGCATATGTGGTCAAGTAGTTACAGTAGGAGAACTAAGGGTTACCTTTCCACTAAGGCCACTCACAGGATGGATAAACATCTATTTGATTTTTTTTAAAAAAATCTTTGATTTAAACCACAATTTTTAAAAAATTATTGGAATCATCAGAAAAAAAAACTGGATTGCTTTGATTCAAATCAATTTTACACTGCGCGGGCACCCATGTTGAGCTTCACCTATTTCACAGCTTATGGTAAGGCCAAACTAGGAAGGAGGAGGTATAAATAATAACAATTGATGCTGCACTCTATACCAGAGAACATTCCAGTCAGTTATATACAAACATGAAACCCATTTAACAACATACAACTACATTCTTTCCCCAAGAGAAGCCTCGGCATTTTCAACAGCTGCCTAGAAAGACAGAACTCCTCATATATTAAAATAGGACACGTCAGTCACTAGATTTGCTTGCCCTGCTTGAAAAAAAAAACCAATGTAAGAGAAGTATTTGCATAAACTGCTTTAACCTGTTTATCTGTTACATTTATACTAGAGATGGGCACGAAACGAGCAATTTTTCGTTTTCGTTTTCTCGTTTCGTTACGTAACAAAATGAAAAACGAATTTTGTCTCCAAAATGAAACGAAACGAACCCTTTAAGGGCCATGGTGCATTGAAATCTGTTCCCTCCAGAACATATTAATTGGTTTGCAATGCATTCCTATGGGAAACCACTGCTCTACTTACAAAAGGTTTTACTTATGAGCATGTGCTCAGACCGGATAAAATTCGTAACTAGAGGTTTTAGTGTAGTATCCCTCACGCACTTTGGGCTGGAAAAAGTAGACCTTGGCCTGTTTAAAGTTGAACAGCCCTGATCTAGAGAGTACAAATATACTGCATTTATGGCTATCTGGAACAATGCTGGCTTAGTTTTTGCATTCAGAAACCTCTCCTCTATCTGAGATTCACCAGCATCAGCATCTCCCAAATGACTGGTACCATCAATTATCGCAGCCTGTTCTGAACCACACTTGCCTCTCCTAGGTTACAGAGACCGATTATCTGAAACAACTATCGACTCACAACAGACAACATGGAAATGGAGACTGAAGTCACATCCGGCCACAAAACTAGGGGCTAGCTGTGCTCCGATACCTACACGGGCAGCACTGTCAAAGCCCTAGACAAGGTCAGCCACAACATCAGGGATCTAGATTTACTCATTCACCCTCCAATGGGATCTATGCCATCTCATGCCAGCAGTGCCCCTCTGCACTCTTCGTAAGTCACATAAGACAATTCAATACAAAAGAATGAACAAACACAAATCTGACATTAGGAATGACAACACAGAAATCAAATTTCAGAAGACTTCCTCTTCCCACGACACACACCATTTATGGATCTCAAAGTGACTACTGTGGAAAAAGGCGTAACGAAAGGACACTCCAGGGGAGGTAACATAAACTGGTCAAATATTACAGGGTTGCCACAAAAATGTATTTTTCATTTCCTTGAATTCAGACCAAATTCTGTGATTTTCCCTGACCAATTTCAATTTCCCTGACATTCTATGTCTTTTCAGAAAGTGTCAACCTCGCACAAGCAAGTTCCAGGGCACTGTTAAGGGTCTCGACAAACATCACAGATTCCCAGCATTCTTGTGATAGCCAAGTCCACCCGGCCTACACCTATTACTTTGGTTTGGACCTACTAATGGAAGTAATTAATAGCTTGATAGTTGCATTCTTGCCTTAACAATAGGAACTGCCACTTTGCCAATTACAGTACTTGTATCTTCACCTGGACATGGAGATATATGCATTTGCACTCCAGGTACTCGAGGAAAAGGATTTTCATCCATGAAAGATCACACTTGAAGTGCAACAATATTTTGTCTTTTCTCCCTTTTCTTTTGCAAATGACACCCAGATTATCTAATGATACTGGGAGAGATTATTTAATAGGCAGAAAAGCATTAAAAAGTGAAACTATCTCTATGAGCTTCCATGCCAAATCATTGTGACACTGGATTATTCCATTGCAGTCTCAACTAGAAGCAGCCCACTGAAATGTATGGGTACCTATTATGTGTCTTTTATATGAATCTATATGATCACATAGGCTTTGTGTTTATAACCACTTATAACCTTGTGTGATTATTACAATGACACTATGTTTTCAATGTTAGTTTCCATCACTCATAACTTTACATGGAATTTTACTTTCTTTTTATCTGTTCACGTTCTCTTGTAGCTTTAATTGTAATGTCTTTCAATGCCGTGAGATGTCCCTCAATTCCCTGTTCTCAATACTCGAACATGACTTAATTGCACTGGATTTTATATTGTCCCTCATTACTGTAAGGCACCTTGGGTCCTTTTCCAAGGAGAAAGGCCAGGTAAAAATACTCTAAAGTAACCAAAATAAAATAAATTCTACATGGCAAACTTAAATCCATTCATTTGTATGTGTTCACGGTCTAGTTGAGAGTTAATTTGACATCTATTCATATTATTCCCAGTTTTCATTCTTGCTGTCGAGACAGACTGCTTAATACTCACTGTGATCTCAACTTCTTCAATACATGTATGAATATGCAGCACCGCATTGTAACCTGGGCAGATGATGGATTTGTGCTCAATTATCACTATCTGAAATCGATAAGAATTCTGTAAGTCTGTATACTGTGACAGAGCATCTACTACTTTGTTCTGGATGCTATGTAAAAATTCCTCCAATCCCTCTCAGGAAGAGTATACAGCTTTAACATAAACATGCTGGTATGTGCAAACAAGCAGGGCTCTCCTTGAAAGACTGAATGATTTAAGGGGGAGCAGGGAAGAAAAAGCAAAGACGGATTTGAACTAGTAAGGAAGCAAGGATATTTAAAACTTTGCTTCATTAACAAGATTTAACTGCTAATGCAGTTCAAATGTGTATCTCAGAACCAAGCAATAAGTACTGTACCATTTAAAATACCCAAAGAAACTGATCTTATTTCAGTACCAGCCATCCTGAGTTAAAGATTAAAAAAACAATTTTAATATACTTTACCTGAGCATCAAAAGTGCGTCCTGAATGACACAAATTATTGATGTCACAGAGTATGAACCCTGGAAGGATCTCTTCCTCTTCTATCCCTTTCAGCCGGATCTTCAGATTTTCGCCTGGAGATACAGCATCTGTTTCGACCTCATCAGAAAGGATCCCAAGGACTTCCACATTGTGCTTAAAGATAGATTAGCACTTTCTAAGACACGAAGTGTTCATTTACTGCACAGGCTACAAAATCATTTACATTCAGAAGAGTGCAAAGGTCTCTCGGCCTGTTGACAAGTCCACACGAGTTCCCCAAGATTTCAAGAGACTCGTAACGTCAGAACATAACGAAGTCACGCTAGTGCTCCTTTTTTCAACATTTCCCCATCCTTCCGGCTTCAAAGTAGCATCTTGTGTTTGATTATCTCTGCTCCCAATGAACCCATCTGAGAAAGGACCATTGGATCCTTACTGTGAGGTGTTCGTTTTATAAAGCAGAAGGAGGAACTCCTCAAGAGACGGGCTGTCCCTCTTACTTGCTTCCACAGGCAGAAATTGATCAACCGATCAGGTGGCAGTAAGACTCCCTCAAGAAGGAGGGACCAACTCTGGCTGAACCAGTCTTGGTCTCCAGCCGCCAGAAATAAAGGTGAATAAGATTAAACGAGAGAACCGTCAGGAGAAAACAGACTCAACACGCGACCCTCCAAGGAACATGGTGATAACTCAAGGGAAAGGAAGGATGTCCTCCTTCTGATACATAAAACGAACATCTTAAAGTAAATATACAATGTTTGTTTGTTTGTTCGATTGATTTATATACTGTGGCCACCTAGCCCAAAGGCTACTCTGGGTGGTTTACAAAGTAGAAAATACAAATTACTGTATTTTTCTGTCTATAAGATGCTGCTGCATATTAGACGCCCCTCACTTTTAATACTGACAAATCAAGAAAATTAATAAATCCTCTTTGAGCCCTCTTCCGCCCCACCCCACTCCATGCACTTCCCTTTACTTTCTGTGTTCAAAGACTCCTCTCTGATTTGTTTTTGCAAGGACCGGAGCTTTCATTTTGTTTTTGCAGGGAAATGCTTAGGGGTGGAGCAACCCATTAAGAAGTTCATATTCAAGCTAAAAAGAAGGGTCTGATGCTACAAGAGCAAAGCAGAGAGGAGGGCAATCAAGTGGTTAAATGCCTGTACTGCAGGTAAAACTGTGCTCGCAACCTGGGTTCAATCCCCGGTAGCAGGCTCAAGGTTCACTCAGCCTTCCATCCTTCCGAGGTCGGTAAAATGAGTACCCAGCTCGCTGGGGGGGTAATGTGTAGCCTGCACACTGTAATCAAAATTGTAAACCGCCCAGAGACTACTTGTAGTGGTATGGGGTGGTATATAAGCAGAACACTTTCTTCTGGAAAGAAAAAAGAAAACAGCAGGGGGTGAGAACCTTTTGGAGGAAACCATCCTGCAAGGGAGCCCTCCCCCAGCTTTGCTGCCCAACTTATCATCTTCCTTCATTCCTCTCTTGGCCCTCAAAGAGGTGCCTGGAGCTGAAGGCCTATCATCCCCTGATGGCTCGAAATCTGCTGAGAGGCTTGGGCTAGCTGGCATCCTCTCTGCCTCTGACCTAGTCAGGGTCTGGTGAAGGGAATCCCGAGGTTATAGCTCCTAGCTGAGAACTAAAGTGAAAATAACAGTACAGGTTGAAGAAAGAAGGCAAGCTGAGGTAGCCTGTTTGAAGCAGAGGCAGACTCTGAAACTGGTTCAGCCAGGGTTGAGGCCTCCCTCTAATGCAGTGGTTCTCCACCGGTGGGTCCCCAGATGTTCCTGGACTGCAACTCCCAGAAGTCTTCATTCACTCGCTGAGCTGGTCAGGGTTTCTGGGAGTTGCAGTCCAGGAACATCTGGGGACCCACCGGTGGAGAACCACTGCTCTAAAGGGAGTCTTATTGCCGCCAGATTGATTAATTGATCATATCTACCTGTGGGAAACAAGTAGGAGGGGCAAACCATTTCTTGAGGATAAAATCTGCAAGGTGCTTTCACCTTCAAGCATGTGCATTAAGGAAACACATCATGTGTTCATCCACATGACAGACTCTCTAACCCCAGAAAACACACTACAAAAAATGGGACACCTTGCTAGACAGAATGCGCCCCCAATTAAGCATGGACTCCTCTTGGTAGCATCATTTATTATATCCACATGAAGCAGATTCCAGACTCAACCCTCTATTTCAATGCCATTTCACTGCAACTTAGATTATGCAGTGAGGCAGAACACACTTCCACTCCATACCAGGCTGTGACAGCCACTACAAATTCAATGTTCACTTACTGAAATCAGTAAGAATTAAGGGATGTTAAACGGAGTCTTGTTTAGGGTGTAAACATTTTGCTGTGCCATCTCTATGGTGTACATACTCTCTCTTTAAGACTGCATTGCCTATGCCTGCAGAAGAGTACTTACTGTATATACTCGAGTATAAGCCTAGTTTTTCAGCCCTAATTTTGCGCTGAAAAAAGGGGTCCTCAGCTTATATTCGGGTCAATACTTTTAGCCACTGAGGCAAGTTTGGGTCAGTGGCTAAAAGTCATTTTAAGCATTGTGTGCCACTTCTCTTGACCCCCCCATGTTTAAAATGACTTTTAGCCACCAACTCGAGCACTTGCGTCGGTGGCTAAAAGTGATTTTAAACATCACACACACACCCAGCTCACAAAGGAGGAGTTGCCAGGCCCTGCTGCATTTCCCACCCTAGGGTTATACTTGAGTCAATACATTTTCCCAGTTTTTTGGGTTTAAATTAGGGGCCCCGGCTTGTACTCGGGTCGACTTCTACTCGAGTATATACAGTATTTCATTCCCCCCCCCCCCCCGACAGTTTAAAGATGGTAAACTAGCTTTAAAAACATTTAACGTAAAATCTCTCGCATAAATCACCCAAGTGGGCACTTAATCGTCATTCTAGGAAAGACTGTTCTAGGCAAAAGTACTTTGGAGAAGCAACAGCAGCCACTGTAGAAGGGTTGGCCAATCTGCGCCTGAGAGCACTTATTCACTTGTTTATATTAAGTCAGAAGCTACCATCCATACTAATGGGAGCTGAAAATATAGTAAGCTCTGCATTTTGAGAAGAAAACCAGTGCCCTCTGACACTGCCATTCCAATCCTCACCATCTGGAATTCTTACCTGTCTTGGCCATTATCTTGTTTGCTGCAATTAAAAAGCAGCAGTGGAAAACTCAAAAGATGCACAATTAAAGATTTGTGTCTTAGAAGAGATGATAGGTGTGCTCTTCTATAAGATCACCTAGGCAAGCTTAAGCCTTCTCCAGGAGTATGAAATGTTAACTTCACAGTGACACTAATTTCCAAGCGTGGGGCCTTCAATTTTTTTTAGACTACAGCTCAGCCCACCCCCACCCACCCCAGAATTCTGCAGGAATTCTGCATCAGAATTCTCAGGGACAAAGGTCTCTCTCAGACATGAGGAGGCTAAGATGGAGGAAGTAACTAGGGGATTAAGCTTCCTGGGATGCATGCTGAATGGAGGCCCCAAATGTCTTACAGTCCTCATAGAACTTGGTCCCACCCAGGTGCTCCATCAACCTTCAGCGAAGATCCATCACACCGACCAAGCCTTTCTTCCTCAGCTGTAAGCATTTCAAAACACTGAGAGGACTTGCATTTTTTTTTTTGGCTCAAGCCTCCAAAATTTTGGCTGGAGGAATTCCTGGAGACTTTAAGGGGATGTGATCTTAAAAATGCAAGAGTCCCACGGCTGCTAATTTCCGTGTCAAATGTAGTGTCGCACATTAGAAAATATTAATATAAGACTTCTCAAGAGAACAATAAGTCATACCTTGTTTGGCATCATCACAAGCTGCTGTCCTTTGCAAATAGAGCCTGATTCCAGTTTCCCCAGAACCACTGTGCCCATATCCTTCAGATGTGAAGAAACACAGGATTAAAAAAGGTACTTAATAAACATTTCAATGCCCTTACCTCAAGTATTAAGAAGGGCCTTTACTAGAGCCAGATTTGAATTGCTGGATTCCATGGTCAAATATGGGCGTTTTCACCTCCTCCCTTATCAGGAGAGAACCTGTATTTGTGGATCCCCTTCTGTTGAAAACATTTCTCATATTCTCTTTGACTGCCAATTATATGCACCCATCAGGCTTGAATATCTATCCCCCTTTTTAGAAAGAACAGTCCATAGGGACCCAATTCACAGATTGTCTTATCTTCTTTCGGGCTCTAATGTGTACATTGTTCGCAAAGTTGCCAAGTTTGTAACTAAAGCTGCAGCTTTAAGAACACAATACGTCGAACAAATTGGAGTATCCTGCAAAGGAGATCTACATATATGACCTCTGAATATTCTGAATCTGTATTGTAGGGTACCCTATTGGATGGTGTTACATGTATTTCGATGTATTTTATATTCTGTGTTGTTATTGGTTGATATGGTCATAGGACTAATCAATAAATTTATTTGTCTTTGTCTTTGTAAACATAGCGCCAATTTTACAAAAGATGAGAACATTTATTTCTATGCCAAATGATACCAAATCAAAGCAGCAAGCAAATTTTGCAAGAGATAAAGAAATTCAAAATAAAGAACATTAAAAAAAAGTTTGAAAGAATGAGAGGAAAAAAACACCAAAATTACTGGCCTTTCACAAGGAATGTATACTCTGTTATACTATAGGACTTTCATACCACTGCAATCCATATAAGATTAGAATATTGCACTGAAGTTTGACACGAGAAGTTGGTGGAAAATAAAGTTCTTCATAGTTATAATTTGTTATTACAACATTTTAATTATTGATGTCATTGTTATTATATACAATGGAAACTGTAAATTGAAAAAAAAATTATCAGAGTATGGTTCTTTAAGTAATTTTAACTGGTAAATTAATTTTTCCTTTAAGGAAATATACCATATTCTATTTTATGTGAAGGTTCCCTTCTAGTTTGTGGGGTAATTTCCAAATGAGCTGCCATACAGAAAAATATAATCGTTTATGGGCATGGATCTATGCTCGTGCACCCTCTTTTCAAAGCCTGCCACAAAAACACAGAGGGCAACAGCCTGTTGTGGTTAAGTGTGTGGAAGGCAAAAGGTGTAATTTGCAGTGGTTTCTCACTGGCAATTAACAAATCCTTGCTTGGATTTTCAAGTGTGCACCACCTACTTGCTTGCTGTGATCAAAAATCCAAAGAAGTTAAATGCAAATGAAAAGTTGCTGCAAGTTACACTGTCTTCTACAGATGTCACTTAAGGGACATAATTTTGTTCGGGATCTGCAGCTGTAGAACTTTAGTTTTCATGTTTCAGAGGTTGAAAAGTCTGGCCCAAAGTATGGAGTCTCACTAGCTGAAACTATTCAAGGCAGCTGTTATGTGAGTACCTTATATTTGTCAACAATTGGCAGCCTGATTGGTCCATCAACGGATCTGTTGAAGTTTGGCAGATTATCTAAATAGGGAATAAATGGGAGCCCTCTGGAAAAAAAGGAAGGAAGAGAATGAGAATGTCAGAGGAGGACATGCCGCATCTGTATGTCATTTAAAATATACTAGTGCCCCTGTAACAGATACCTCTTCAGTAACACCATTCATGATATATGTATACATAACCTGCATTCGTACCAATAAAACTGGAATACAAAACATGAGGTTGCCTAACTGTGCTGGTGCAAATGTTCTACTGTTTGCAAAATCTCTACCTCTGTTGCAGGCATGTCCAAACTTCGGCCCTCCAGATGTTTTGGACCACAACTCCCACAGTCCTTTATCATTGGCAATCTAAGCTTAGAATTCTGGGAGTTATGGCCTAAAACGTCAGGAGGGCCAAAGTTTGGACATGCCTGTGTTACAGTAATCCCCCACCTATCGTGGGGATTAGGGACCCACCCGACCTGCGATGACTGAAAATCTGTGATATACGGATGCAGGTCGGGTGGGGGCTGGGGGAGCAGCAGCCCATATAAGCAATGCTGGGGGATCAGATCCACCGCCGCCGCTCACCCGGCTGCTCCGAGACTTCTTGGAGGAGCCTGGGCGAGCGACGGTGGGGGATCGGGTCCACCACCACCGCTCGCCGGGGCTGTTCCAACACTTCTTGGAGCAGCTTGAGCGAGCGACGGAGGGAGGGATTAGGCCTGCCACTGCCGGTCGCCACAGCTATGCCAAGACCTTTTCCAGCAGCCTGGGCGAGCGATGGAGGGGGATCGGGTTCGCCTCTGCCGCTCACCTGGGCTGCTTCCGTGCTGAGCGGCGGTGGACCCGATCCACCACTGAGCTGGAGCCCGGGTCTTGGGGAAGGGGAAAAAAAGGTTTTAAAAGCCCAGGCTTTTAAAACCCCTTTTCCCCTTCCCCACAGCCCAGGCTCCAGCTCATTGGGGCTGGGGTGGGGAAATAAAGGTTTTTCTCCCCCACCCCAGCGCTAACCAGCTGGAGTCCCAGCATGTACTGCAGTCCCGCGATACTGCAGGACTGCAGTACATGAACCATGCAACGGCGGGGGTTACTGTATGTGTATGAAGCCCGATATGTCGAACTTAGTGGCCACCATTCCTGCCACTGATACACAGATGGACAAAGCCCCTGCATGGTCAAGGTAAAAGAGGGAACATTGCACAGTTCTCTTTCCTTTCAGTGACTCCAGGTGGGGCAGGAATTGGATTTAGCACTTACTGTATATACTCGAATATAAGCCTAGTTTTTCAGCCCTAATTTTGGGCTGGAAAAAGGGGTCCTCGGCTTATATTCGGGTCAATACTTTTAGCCACTGAGGCAAGTTTGGGTCGGTGGCTAAAAGTCATTTTAAACATTGTGCGCCACTTCTCCTGACCTCCCCCCCCCCCAGGTTTAAAATGACTTTTTAAAAAGTAATTTTAAAACAATGTTTAAAATGACTTTTAGCCACCAACTCAAGCATTTGCCTCGGTGGCTAAAAGTCATTTTAAACATCACACACACACCCAGCTCACAGAGGAGTATCCAGGCCCTGCTGGATTTCCCACCCTAGGCTTATACTTGAGTCAATAAAATTTCCCAGTTTTTTGGGTTTAAATTAGGGCCCCTGACTTATACTCGGGTCGACTTCTACTCGAGTATATACAGGTAAGTGCAATTTTACTGGATGTTCGATGTTCTGTGGTCAACATTAGATTGTTATATCTCCCCACGGAAATGTGGAATATTCATTAAATAAGATACGTACATATACCATGGGCAGAAGTCTGACGGCTCCTTGAGGTTCGCTCCAGTCAGACCTGAGCAGGGCATGAAGTGAATATCTTTTTTGGGATTGAAACCAACCTTCTTCAAGAACGGCACCAGTTTTTCTTTACATTCCTCATACCTGAAACATCAGCCCAAAAGAGGGGGAAAAAACTGTATTCAAGATGAGACGTATCTTTGTAACATGATGTGAAAAAAAATGCTAGGATGGATCTGGGGTGGGCTTCTTTGCAAATGGGTGGGCAAGACAGCTCGCGACATGTTATTGACCTCTATCTCCCCAGCATGCCCAATGGTGAGGGATTATAAGCACTCCAGTCCCAAAACATGTACATGGCTAGAGGTAGCCCAGGCTGCCTAGATGCCCTAATAAGCACATCCGATCTCGCTTGATTTCGGAAGCTAAGCAAGGTCGGCCCTGGTTAGGACTTGGATGGGCGACCATCAGGGAATATACCAGGTGCTGGAGGCGCCTGGAGTAGGAACTGGCAAACCACTCCAGTACTCCTGCCAAGAAAACTCCATGGACATGGAGTCACGTAGAGTCGGTCACGACTGTAACGACACAACACATACACAGAGGTAGCCCACTCTGACATAGATGTTTTATCTGTTGATTTATTCTTGATGGACTTTTGGTAAAACAAGAGTCTAAATAAAATTCCCATCACACTGCCCACATATTTCAGGCATTTTTTCTGAAAAGGACTTCTGGAAAACTTTGCTTTCATTAAGATGCTGTGATGGAGCTGTTCACCCACCCATCACCATAAGACACTTTCGTTGTTCCCAGGATAAAGGTACTATAAAAGACAGTTCAGTTATGCTGGTCTTGGCTTTTTCTGACTGACCCAGAAGGCACACGTATCTCCCTGGCAGCCTTCTTCTCATATGCAAGTGGGCGCTTGATGTATCCATGTTATTATGTATGCGTGTGTAGATTATTTCTGAAGGACTCAGCACCTTTCAAATGTTTAAAACTTTAAACATGTTTAAACTTTAAAGCTGCTTCTGTACCACTCAGAAAATGTCACCACCATGTCAGATGAATCCAGACTGCTACAGTGTGTTGTGATTTGCAGCAGTTCTTTGTCTTCTCAGACAGGGGAGGAAAGTCCCATTACCTGCCACCTATTCTAATCAGGCAGCCACTGATGGTGCCAGAGAAACAGGAACCCTTCCAAATTTCAGAAAGCCTACACATTTAAACAGGTAGAGAGGTGAAGACCAATTTGTACCTCAGTGCCAGAAATTCTAATGGAAAACAAAGATCAATGACACCAAGGCCATGCCTCCAGAAGAAGAAACCCAAGAGAGCCAGAAATATTATCCCCGTGCAGATTTTCAAAAACATAGAATCACAGAGTTGGAAGAGACCTTAAGGGCCATCTAGTCCAACCCCCTGCCATGCATAAGGCAACGACTCACCTTTCATTGCTCCAGTTCACAGTTGGATCGTCCATTTTATTAATAAGAACTATTAAATGTTTTACACCTGCTGTTTTTGCTAACATGGCATGCTCTCTCGTTTGTCCTCCTTTTTCAAAGCCAGTTTCAAATTCCCCTTTCCTGGCAGAGATAACCTAGTTGGAAGGGAAATCAAGTCAGGCAATCTTTCAAATGCCAGGATACAATATAGTGACTGTCCACACATTCTAAAAATTAGAATATCTATGAACAAAGTTGCTACCCACATCTATTTCTTTAGCAGAGATCAATTCATTTTAAATAATATTTAATTGTATTAAGTTACCTCTAAATACAGGGCTGGGTGTAAGAGCCTGGGGGCAATTTTCATCTGCCAGGTAACAGACTGTGCTACCGGATCCAGACCCACGAGATCATCGCAGGCGTGCTCCTTGAGAGTGGCCACACCCAGAGAGGCGTGGAAAACGCGTACGCGGAACCGCGCCTTCTCTGTGGTGGGGCCCTCGCTCTGGAACCATCTCCCTCCTGAGCTGCGCCTGCTGGAGTCCCTGCCCGCCTTTAAGAGGGCTTTGAAGACCTTCCTCTTCAAGGAAGCATATGGTGTCCTTATTAGTTAGTGCTTTTTTTTTTTTCTTTGCCTCACCGTTTGCCGCCATCTTGTCCTCTGCTGCCCTTGCTTGGTGGCCTGGTTATTTTCAGCTTTTTAGCCTTTTTAGCTTTTTGCATTGTTAGCCGCCCAGAGTTCCCGTTGGGAAGATGGAGCGGGATATAAGTATTTAAATAAATAAAATAAATAAATAAATAAAATGTGATTTTAAAAAAAGAAGAGCCCATTTCCAGGATTCTTTAATACATTTTGAGAGGTTTGAATTGTGGGGCCCCGTACCTCATTTTAGACCAACAGCATCCCTTTTTCAGTGTCAGACTACCAGCGACTCTAGGTTGCACTATATATGGATATATAGCTATATACCTATTACAAGTAGGGCATTCCACTGGTCATTCGACAGAGAGCAGCAGTGTTCTGAACGGTACCAAAAACAGACTTACCAACACAGCTAGATCAGCTTGGGAAGCGCCTCCTATCATATTCGGGACAAAACTCTTATGCCCTGGAGCATCTAAAATCGTGAAGTGTTTCTTTTCCGTTTCAAAATAGGCACGGCCCACTTCCACGGTTTTACCTTTGTCCCGTTCTTCCTGGTTCGTGTCTAAGGCCCATGAAAGGTACCTATAAAAACCGAGACACAAAGAACACAATGAGGCTCTTACAGAAGATGTATTCTCGAAGGCTTCCAGAAGAACTACCCAGGCACCTTCAGCACAGCAAAGAATTAAGGGTAACTGTGATAAGAAATCAAACTGAAAGCATGAGAAGAAGCCCCCAGGAAGTATCATGTTTTCCATCCAGAGACATGCCAGCATCAAGATTTTCCACCAGCTGATCAAGTGGAGGCCAAAGTCTACTATGTACTAAAGCTCCAAAAAAAGGAAACCACATAGTTGAGTATCCAGTGTCTGGGGAATTCCTACAACATTTTCAGAAACAAGGCCGGAACTAAGGAGGCCAAAAGGGTTGGCCCCTATGCATATTTTGCTTCAAAAGAGAGAAGGAATTTCATTCTTCACTGGATGCTTCCTCAAGTCTCCAATCTGTTTTGCGACTCAGCTCTGGGGTTTTCCTTGGCAAATATGGGACATAGTTCAGCTTCCTGGATCCCTCTGCTTCCCATCGAACAAGTTTTGGGGAATTTTTACAATTCTCTGAAGGGCAAGCCAGAGCGTTTCCATCAGCCATACAAAACTGCCTCTGGCCAGTCTCTCCCCCTCCTCCCTGCAATTTGCATTACATGGAGGTATGTGTGGTATACCCTGGTCCCTCTCCAAATAAACATTTATAGTCCCAGCCTGGCATCCTATTGAGTTTTCACTAAGCAGAAAGCCCTGACTCCGCACTGAAGTGGCACTGCACAGTTTGTCCAGGCGTTACCACTGCACAGTGTTAATCGCCATGCAGGAAACCCACCTTCTGCTTGTGCAAGGAAGCATTTCAGCTCAGAAGGTGCTTCCCACGATCCCAACCCAACAGTTTTATTCTTCTGAATCCCACTATTCTAAGATTTCATTTCTCAGTTATTTTCTCTGTGTATAAAGTTCTATACAGCACCTCAACTATGAGAGAGAATTAGATACTGGATTAACAGGTTATTTGGTGATGGGGAAAATATATACAACACAATGGACAATAAGTACCTTTGTCCTCAAATAACTCAGAATGAGTTTAAAGGCTTCGTTTGGCACAGAAAAAGCTGTACTTTGTTCAAAGAGCTGAAGCTGACTTGTAAGACATTCATAATTCTCCAATAAACACTAGTTCACTAATTAATGGCTCAAGTTCTCCCTGGGGTATATAGCTTTAGTAATCATTAGTGCGGGCTAGAGTGCTGAAACTGTCAGCTGCAAAGTCGGAAACTCAACGATTCGAATCCCAGGTATTTTTATTCCTTTTTCTTTTTCATTTTAATCTGATAGGATTCTGCAAGAAAATCATCTACCACTGGGTGGGCAGTTCTGATGGCTTTGGAGACAGATCCTTCACAGGACCTGCACCACCCTCTCAGACTTAGATGGGCCACTAGGCAAACTTCCAGTTTCCTGGTAATAATATTTCAGGATGCAGGCGTGTGCCTCGTTTTTTATTTTCTATGGGTCTGTTTCATAAAATGGCAGGGTTCCTACATCCAAACAACGGGTTTGGGAGAGGAAGAATCACATATGAGCTATGGCAAAATTCAAAGAAAAATCAAAACAAAACAAAACAAAAGACACAAAACATGTGGCACCTTAAAGACTAACTTTCATATTTTAATGTAACGTTTCGTGCACATGTGCACTTCTTCAGACATATATAGCAACAGAATGAGGTGTAAGATATAATATGAGCTGAGATATACATTTCATAGCAGACATTCATGGGTTGTGGCCTAGATATGATAGGCTGTAGCAAATAGAGGTGGGGTGTGTGTATAGGTGAGGGGAGGGAGGAGGGGGGGAGAAGAGGAGAGACAGTTAATTAGTAGAACTGGTGAGAACATTAAATGGTGAGCTGTATAATTTATGGTTTTATGGCTCACCCCAGCCATGTTATCTTAAAGTGTGGGAAGTAAATTCCTCAAGTGACAGAAACCAGATCAGGCCAGAGGGGTAGAAAAGACAGGGTGGGGTAGGGTGGGGGGGGCAGAGAGAGAATGCAAATTTTAAAGTTAGAGTCCATGAAAAGAATGAGCTATGATGTAACTTACCCCCCCATGTATACCATCTATATAGTGAAGAGCAAGTGAGATTGGGGAGATGTTTCCTTCCACCCAGATGTTCTCCAAGCCGTGGGCCTGACATAGATGTCAAGGCCACCTGTGTGGCCCTCAAGGCCACCAAAATTTTCTTCTTTTGAACTCTGCCTCCTCCTCTTCCAAAGAATTTTCCCACTAGGGACTGCAACCAGCCACACCCTTGTTTTAGCACTCCCCTCCTCTGCTTTTTAAAATAAAGTCTTTTTCCTTCACAAAATGGGGCTGGTCCCACAGCTGGAGGAAGAGAAATAAGCCCTCAAACCCTGGGCCAACTCTCCTCTCCCTACGCTTTCCACTCTAAGACACTTGGTTACATGAAAGGCTTGGGCTTCATTTCATTGGTCTTCTAATCACAGGAGTGTCCAAACTTCGGCGCTCCAGATGTTTTCGACCACAACTCCCAGAATTCCAAGCCTTTATATAGCCAATGACAAAGGACTGTGGGAGTTGTGGTCCAAAATATCTGGAGGGCCGAAGCTTGGACACCACGGTCAAATGCCAAACTCCCACTCCC
This sequence comes from Phrynocephalus guinanensis, assembly GCA_037367245.1. Classification (NCBI taxonomy): domain Eukaryota; kingdom Metazoa; phylum Chordata; class Lepidosauria; order Squamata; family Agamidae; genus Phrynocephalus; species Phrynocephalus guinanensis. Next base: position 7,554,994 of record CM074751.1, on the reverse strand, counting down.
CATGAAGGACCTGCACTCTGAAATAGCCAGTTCTGTGATCGTGAGAACAAGGGTTTGTGCTGGAGTACTTGCAAGTAGAGGTGTTGTGACAGGTACCTCGTCTTTCAATAAAATGGATAAAAACTTGTTAGAAATGAGGTGGCGAATAACAGCAACAAAGTTAAAGTAGTATTTCTCAGCACATTCATGTTCTAATGTAGGAATTCATACCAGGTTTCTCTGTTTTTTTCTTTAGCTTCTCGTTCATATTTTTCAAGTGTCCTTTTATCAACCATGCCTGTCAGGTACCTAGGAAAAAGAGTGGTACATTTGTTGCAGTAAACAGGAGCAGCAGTAAAAGGGATTTCTTGGGTGATGAGTGCAAAGAAAACCAGCTCATCTAAATAATCTTTCGTTTCAGTTATGCAAAGTTGTACATAATGCCACTATTCAAGAGAAAGTAGTTATGGCTAGTGATTTTGCAGAGACTAAACGCTATACAGTGGACCCTTGTATAACAAACAGTTTGTGTAACATAAAATTTGTACAACATAAAAAAATTCTGGAGATAGGGGAAATTTGCTTAACAGACTCGCCCATGGGGAGAATCCGTACAACATAAAAATGGGATCACTCCGTTTTCAATGCATTCCTATGGGGAATTTGTATACAGGAAAATTTGCTTAACATAATTTCATTTGGAACAAATTAATTCCTTTATACAAGGTACCACTGTACTCAGAAACAGCATGCGGTGGGCAAATCTAATCTAAATGTATGCAGCGCTGGATGCAGCAACAAAGAATTGCACTATTCAACTGCACAATGGATTACACATTCCCAGTGTAACTGATTCTGCAATGCACTGGTGCAAGTGATTTGAGGGCAGCACTTCTGCCTCCGTGCGTTTTGTAACTACCACAGGCCCAATGTTAAGTTGCACCTCTGTGGCTGCACAACAGGATTCTGCCAAATATGGTAAACAGAAAAGTTTAAAAGGGGGGATCCTTTAAACTGTGAATATTCATTCAGAGAAAAAAAGAAAAGCTTTAATCAATGCATTACTTTATTTCCACAGCTACCATATCTGCAGTTGAAGCTAAAAGTACACAAGGAAAAACATTTGTATTGCTCAAATAAGGGTGATTTTATAGCATTTAAAACCAAGCAATGAGTTTTACTACAAGGAGCAACAGTCTGAAAAAAATTACTTACATTATTTGTCCTCCGATTGTTGATTTACCAGCATCTAATAATTAAAGAAAAAAAGAGAACATAATTGAGGAAGTTAAGTCATTCACCCCAACTAATTCACTTAATAATCCAGTTGATAAAATGTTGTATTTTCTCATCATTATATTCTTCTATTTGAATTTCTCTCATTTTGGTCCAGAATGTGGGGCAGAACTTTCTCAATGGAAGCACAGATAATTTTTTTGAAAATTTCCACTGATACAAGTATCTTTTCTGGAGCTTCAGCTTATTTCATACCAAAAGAACCACTAAATAAATGCAATGCGTGTTGACTGGGGAATTCTCATTGTCATATTTCATGTTATTCATACAATTCACCATAAATATCTAAGATAAAAAGTTGTTTTTGAATCTATATTTGGTTTAAGCTGTTGTGTTCTATGGGCCAGAGTTCTTTTGTTTTGTGGAAATACTGAAGAGATGCATTGTGCCAAGAAACCTCTACAAGCCCTATTGATGCCAGGCCCATAAAATACAATACAGTGGTCCCTCGTATAACAAAGGGTTTGTAGAACAAAAAATCTGTACAACATAAAACATTCTGGAGAGGGGAAATTTGCTTAGCAGAATCGTCTATGGGGTGAATCCGTACAACATAAAAATGGTCGCGATTAGGGGTTACTCCATTTTCAATGCATTCCTATGGGAAATATGTATAAAGGAAAATCTGCTTAACAGAATTTCATTTGGAACGAATTAATTCCTTTATACAAGGTACCACTGTACAGGCTTCTCGGTAAAGTCTGGCCAATTTTTTAATACCTAGACAAGCCCGTTTAATTTATCCAATATTCCATTGAGTTGTTACACTGATCATTGTAAAGAGATGTAGTGACCTATGTTTGCAAGCTTATCAAATTTACCATGGCTAGCATCCTGTCGAGCTCATGAAGAGTGGTAGCCATGTTATTCTAGTAGAATGACATGGGAAATAACGCTACTTGTACAAGTACTGTCGTCGTGCATGCTGTAATTTCCATGAAGAAAATATACCTGCCCCTTGCGTAAGAGCACACACATACTGCTATGCTGCCACAACCTTCTGCTCAGCTGGGCACAAGCCTACATCGCTAAACTTTACATGACATATCTTCAATTCGACATATCCAGTAAATGAAACCAACAATATGAGAATCCAGATGTAGATTTAGGGACACCAAATAAGGCTTTCTTTCTTAAGGTCACGGTAAATGATTCTGCATCCACAGTCTTTGTCCAGGAGGGCAGCTCACCTACGTGTCCAATGAATACTACATTTACATGTTCTTTCTTGGGAGCCCCTGGGGGTGCGACCAAAGATTTGGGTTTTGGCATTTCCTCCTCCTCTTCCATCATTTCTGGGATACCCTCCTCAATAGGTCCGGCGTCACCCGAAGGTCCACTTGCCAGTTCAGGTTCAATGGCTTCTTCTTTATGGTCCCATGATTCTTCAGGGGACATTTCTGTCTCTCCGTTTTCAACTAGAGTTTTAATAAGAAGAATGGTCACAAACGTTAAGCTTTTTAAATGATAGCAGTACTTCAAAGTTAGGGGTATGTTACAACTAAATGCTTAAATACAGCTGTTGCAATTTATTAGATATTTATTTGTTGAATGTATATCCCGCAACATCTAGCCCCGTGTTGGCGAACCTATGGCATGAGTGCCAAAGGTGGCACGTGGAGCCCTTCCCGTGGGCATGCAATGTCGCCCCTCACAGCCACGGCACCTCCCCCTCCACTAGGAGCATGCCACTGTGATCTGTGCAGAGAGCCAGGCAAAGGGGAGGAAGTGGCTCGTGGGCTCATACGTAGCCCCAGTTTACTCTCCAGCCACGCTGCTCTAGGCACCCCAAAAGCTGCGTGGCTGGAGAATAAACTGGGGTTACAAAGGGGCCCATAAACCGCTGCCTCCCCTTCTCCCGGCTTCCTGTACAGAGCCATTTTTTGGAAACCGCTCCGTGCAGAGAGTTGGGCAAAGGGGGGGGCAGCAGTTTATGGGCTCCTTCTTTGTCCCAGTTCACTCTCCAGCCAGTCTGCTTTTGGGGTGCCCAGAGCGGTGTGGCTGGAGAGTTAACTGGGGCGCCGAACGAGCCCACAAGCCGCCGCCGCTCCCCCACCCCGCGCTCCTGACAGTGTAGCACCCACCCGCTCCACGGATCGGTAGCTGAGATGGGCACGAAGTGTGACAAAGCGCTCCGTGCCAAATCTCTCATGGCGCCACAGGGGCCATGCTTAACCTCCAGCCCATCCAGTGAGGTGGGAGGGGAATTCTCCCTGCACCGACGTGTGGCCAGCTGCCTGAGGAGGCGAGCAAGGGCAGCCCCAAATTCTTCCCAGATTGGCACACTGCCAGTGAAGGAGGTCCCTGGCGCTGCTCCAATGACAGTGAGTGGGCCTGCCAGCCATTTGGGAGGGGGTTGGGAGGTTAAGTGTGACACCTGGGGTACTGCGAGAGAGATTCGGCATGAAGCGCTCTGTGCCCATCACTAGTTTGTACCCATCCAAAGAGTTAGTGCATTAAGTTACAATCCATTCATCAACTCCTAAGAATAGAGCTCCCCTGTAAATACATGCTCATCCCAGGAATTAGTTGCCATTATAAGAGCTGAAATTATTGTCTTTCATGTTTACAAGCATATTCCTCTGAGTGGGAAAAAAAAGCCTTGCCAATGTACCGTAGTTGTAAAACAACTGGAAGGCAGAACTCAACGGTCTTGAGTCGCCTTATTGAAAGATAGGCAGCCTACAAATAAGATAAATGAAAACAAACAAACAAACAAACTCTTGCTGATCTACTGCAATTCTCTCAGAGATTCACCAAAGCATCCAGATCTACCTTCTGCCCACTCAATTGTACTCATACAGTAACAAGACGTAAAGCCAATAATCCTTTCATATATAATTAAAATTTTATTTTATTTCAGGTATCAGAGTGCAGTATGTTGTTCAGTCACATTAAAACAGCAGAAATCTAACTTTAAAGTCTTCAACTCAGCAAGTCCAGCATTAACAAAATGCCTTTATTGAATTTCTCTTACCCACTGGGTCTGAAATTTCCATACTGACTGCAGCATTTGATCCTGGAGAAACAGAAAACAGGTATATTAAATATGCAACATTAATTCAAATGCCACTCAGATATCTTCAGAGGACCCGTTATAGTTATTGTGAGAAAAGAGTTAAAACTTCTGACATTAAGCCTGATATATTTTTGAACAGAAACATTACCTTCACAAGATGATGGCGGCTCCTCTTGTGAAGACTCCACCACCGCACCTTAAACAGAGATTCAGAAAAGTTAATGAATATATAATTTAAGATAAATTCAAGATGCAAAATAAGCAGTGCATCTGAAGTAAAAGATAATTATTTTCTTTGATATTTCCCCCCTGCCCTCCTTGCACTCTTAAAGACTTTTAAGCACATAGGAATATTATGGGATATGCCAGCATATAATGCAATGTGAAATTACAGTTTATTGTTACATACTGTGGACCCCTGTATAACAAACTGTTTGTATAACATAAAATCCGTACAATATAAAAAATTCCGGAGATAGGGGAAATTTGCTTAACAGAATCGCCTATGGGGCAAATCCGTACAACATAAAAATGGGATTACTCCGTTTTCAATGCATTCCATGTATAAAGGAAAATGTGCTTAACATGATTTCATTTTGAACGAATTAATTCCTTTATACAAGGTACCACTGTTTATGAAAAGAAGCAAACCATGAGCTTGCACACTAACCCTCCCTCCAGAACTACCATGGGGGGATAGGAAGCATTTTCTCTAAAAATGAAAGTTAATCAAGCATTTTTTATATAAAGCAGACTTTTAAGTTACCATTTTATACAAGCTTGAGAATGCAGAAAGTGGTGTCAGGGGACTCATGTTCAACACCACAGCCACTGACCTCCTCCAACTAAACAGCCAGGCCTGATCTACCTTGCATTACAATAGCTGAAGGGAACAAACAACATCCTAAGATGGAAAGAACTGTATCTTGGATCCCTGTTGCTTGATTAAACATCTGGAAGTCTTTGTAGGTTGGGGCAAAGACTTCAAGAAGACTTCAAGATGGGTCTAGGGCAGTGGTGGTGAATCTTCGTCACTCCAGATGTTTTGGACCACAACTCCCACAGTCCTTTGTCACTGGCAATACAGGCTTGGAATTCTGAGAGTTGTGGTCTAAAGCAGTGGTTCTCAACCTGTGGGTCCCCAGATGTTCCTGGACTGCAACTCCCAGAATCCTTCATCACTAGCTGAGCTGGCCGGGATTTCTGGGAGTTGCAGTCCAGGAACATCTGGGGACCCACAGGTTGAGAACCACTGGTCTAAAGCATCCGGCGTGTCAAAGGTTCGCCATCACTGGTCTAGGAAGACAGAGAGGTGAGGAGTTAGGATGGGTTACTTTAAGTTGGCTGGGAGGGGAGAGACAGTCACTCAGAGAAACAACAATATCAATGCAGAACATCCAGGAGGGAGTGGGCTTTGGGTTTAGAAAATGAACTCAATCAATCAATCAATTCTATTCTACAGCCAAAGGCTGTACAGTTTAAATTTATAAAAATAATTAAAGAAGTCCTAAAATTAGTTGGCCACAAGAATTCTTCTTCAAGGAACTTGAAGTTCATATGCTATCATGAGGCTGCTCCTCATGGCTGATTAGTTTTATTGTTCATTAGCGTACTTGATGTTCATCACCAGAGACATTTTACCAAAGATGTGTGTTTGCTTTTGCATAATTTTGCTCTCTCTTTTTTCCAGAAGCTTGTACCTTGACTGTGTATCTGCTTCTTCTTACTTTGCAACGAAAACTACCTCTAACTTTACCAGGTGCAGTTTCTATTTCTTTTCCTTAATCTTTTAATAAAGCTTTTAATGACATCTTCTGCTCTGGAGATTGCTTTTAAGAGAACTTCAGGTTAACTCAATTCCTGCAGACTTGCTGAAGCTTTGGCCATTAACTACTGGTATGCCCCTGGGACATACTGAGAGTATATTTTTGTGTTCTGGCTTGTCAAAGCTGGCAGCAGCTTTTAACACAATCTGGAGAGTAAGTGGATTTAATTTAAAGGTCTATGACAATTTTCAAGGATTACCTGACCACGGAGGGAAAAAGCGCTGGTTCCTGATAGGTCCATTGAGAAATGACTGAGAGAGGAATCTGGTGACACTTGCATGTGTGTAAACATGCAAGCACTGTATTCCCAGACAATATTCCTAGATCTCTAACTTAACTAGTTGTCAATGAGGTTGGATTTTATGAGCTATTATCATCACCAAAACCTGATCTTTCAGTGGTTGAAAAAAGAAACAGACACTGTGTGTTATTCAAAGGTCAGATGACTTCACTGCTTTGGCTATTACAGAATATCTATTTTACAAAAATGAAAAATAGTACAAAATGCTGTATACCAAAATGATTCACTGCAATACAGTCAAATCAACTGATAAGGGCTCGTGCCGTATATACACACATCATATGCCTGAAAGAACTGTTGTAATTCAAGCAAATATTTGTGCCTGTCTAAGTTTGTTGCTTAAACTCAGGAGTGGTAAAGAGCTGCTAATGAATGCTTTTCCGACTGAATTAATGGTTGTACACCAGCAGCATGCGTGGAGACAGCTCTGCTTAAAAATCTGCCAGAAAGTGTTTAAGTTGTGAGGCATAAAGAAAGCATTTATTAATGCCATCAATGCATACACATACTAAGGCAGGGGTACCCAAACTTTTTGTGAGGAGGGCCAGATTTGGTGGCTGAGAATGTGTCAGGGGCCGGTTGCTCCCTGACCTTGCCACCCCACTGCAAGCCCCACCCACTGACCCACAAGCCCCACCCACTGACCCCTTGCAACCCCACCCACAGGAAGGAAGGTGGGCGCCTATCTTTCCAAGATTCCTGGTGATGCTGGTGCCCCCCCCCCGTGGTGTGTGCACCCAGCCCCACAAGCTTCCCGGCGGTGCTGGTGGTGGTGGCCCACCCCCTTGCCCGCCCACCCAGCTCCACAAGCTTTTGCTCACTGGCCGGCCCTCCCAGCCCCTCAAGCTTCCCGGTGGTGTCAGCGTTGGTGGAAGATTTTTTAAAAAAAATGGGGCAAAGGAGGGGGAGGGAGGGGCGGGCCAGCCAGCCGCGGGCCACTCAGAATGGCCTGAAGGGCCGGATTTGGACCCAGGGCCAGACTTTGGGCAGGCCTGTGCTAAGGTGTCAACATAAAAACCCAAAATTTCAGTACACATAGGATAGCTTTTATAAGTGGATTCACAACGCACCATAAACAACAAAAACTGGTATTCCTTTCTAAGAAGTAGCTTTATCTTACAGGATATTTTTCAAATTGTAACTACTTCCTTCTGCATCTAGCTTATTGAAAACGAAAATGATGGATAGGGTTTACTCATGTCCTTTTGCTCTTTTATTCAAAGGGAAGATGACTATGTTAACTGTACTTCTTTGTTCCCACCGGTGTTCTTCATAATGCATTTAACTAGGTATATTTGACATTCACTGTTTCAATTCTACAACTTTGTAAGGATTGAACAGTGACCTGATTCCAATAAATGTGTCTGCCATTATCACATCTGTTTGCTCCCCACATGCATATTCCCCACAAAACAAATTAAAGAAAAACATAAAGAAAAGTAAAACAAACCCCTAACTTGTACTCCCCTGTGAAAACATTCCTGGCTGGTGTAAAGGAAACCTCCATTCCTCTCTCCTCCATCAACTCTGGAGGCTGCCTAAGATGGAATATTCCATACAATCACCCACAATCCTGCGGGGGGGGGGAGAGCCACCACTGGTTCACTTGTGATCATGTGACCTGCTGCAGTTACTTGTATTGCAAGACATTGCTTGTTGATCAAGGCAAAATTAAAAAGAAATGGTTGCTTTTCTTACAAAACGCTCTTAAACCAAGTTATTCTTAAACCAAGGTGTTTTTGTATTTAGAAAGTTTATAGATGTTTTTATGTGTATATACATACAATTCTTCCTTTGAAAATATTGCTATACACCTAGTTAGAGTCTATCACCTTCTCCACAGGTGTGTTCTTTGTTTGCTTTCTTAGATATTATCAATAACAATTTTCAGGGAAGAAAAAATAATGTTCCTTAGAGAGACTTCCTTTAGGTCGCACTGCTAGCCAAGGTGAGGCAAACAATTAACAGAAACACGAGTCTTTATAAAAGTGCTGGCCATCTTTAGATTTCTCTTCCTGGATACATTCTGTTAGTTGTTATTTTTCCCCAAACTCAAGATGACAGCCTTGATTTTCCCACGTCATTTAAAATTTGATATTTATCTGAATACATTTTGTATTCTGCAATATTCTGTTAAATTTTATTATTTATTCAAGCATTTCTATACCCTTTTGAAATGTATTACTCATTTTATGCACACATCCTTATGGAGGAGCAGGATTAAAAATAAAAAAGCATGTCAACATACTGTATCTGGAAAGATTTTCCTCTAGATCCAAGGCTGGGTGGCGTCTGGACCTCCAGCAATTGTTGAACTGCAATCCCCATTGGCCCGAGCCATGAGAGACAATGGCAAGAGATAAGAGGTGCAGGGCAGAAGAATATCTGGAGGGTCATACGTTCCCAAGTCCTTCCCTAATATTTCCACACAGAATACACTCAATGCAAGTACACTACTACATTGTGCAACAATTGCAATCTTCTCTAGCTTTCATCAGCTGTGTAGGACTTTTCCATTCTTTTTTCAAGGAAAACTTTTTTACAAGGTTAGCTCATTGGGCAATTCCCTACCCAGCTTGCTTGCTGGCCTGATATCCCAACACCCTTTCGGAAGGGAACAGCCGCTGTCCTCTTTGTGCACCAATTTCAGACAATCAGTCCCTACATTATCATCTCCTTTGGAAATTTTGCATAAACTGAAGAGAAGGCTACAGAAGTATAGGGAAGCCTGTGTAGGGAAGCCTGTGAGCCAACAACTGTGATCTAGAAATGTCATTTCTCGTGAGATTGCTTTGACTTTATTTGGAATGTATATACCGCCAGCTTGTCTAAAAACAACTCATGGCGGTTAACAAAGGAACAAAGAACAATAATAAAATAAATATAATAAAAACAAGGGCATACAATAAAACAATAGCCAGTTTTTTTACATTGCTATCCTTGCCCTTTATGCCCACCATGCAATTCAGCACATCTCCAACCTAATCATCACCATCATTTTAGAACTGCAAAGGTGGAAATTCCCAAACTCTGACTCCAGAGACTCAGAGGCTTTTTCCCTTAACATCTCTGCACAGACTTCAGAACAGAGAACTAGATACTGGTATTAAGAGAGTGCAAGATCTGCGGACCTCTTGACGTAGTCTTCACCCTTCATCAAATATACATTCCTAAGTTTAAACATAACATAGTTTGAACTTCCTGAGCTAAGGTAAACTACATCTTTCTTCAAACTAGATTAGTTTGTGAGAATCAAGGGGTGGCCAACACCCTAGAGAAGAGATCTGACGGGAGGTCTGTCTTCCATGCTGACTAGATTTGGGTGTGGGCAACAGCCATTAATGTTTCATTGAAAAAGAAATGTTAACTTGGTACTATTTCAGCTTCATGCAGCATGAACCCCACACCTTGAAATCGTACAGCCTTGTGGCACAGAAGTTAAATGCCTGTACTGCAGCTAAAACTGTTCACGACCTGGGGTTCAATCCCAGATAGCCAGTTCTTGGTTGACTCAGCCTTCCATCCTTCCGAGGTCAGTAAAATGAGTACCCAGCTTGCTGCAGGGGGTGCAATGTGTAGCCTGCATACTGTAATGAAAGTGTAAGCTGCCCAGAGACTACTTGAAGTGGCATGGGGTGGTATATAAACAGAGCACTTTGCTTTCTCACAATACCACACCACCCAGTCAGCTCAATAAGCTGTTAGAAACTCCTGTGCAGCATCACTTACATCCAATATTGGGATTCATTTGTTGCTCCTTGCAAACACTTATTCTTCAAGGGCTTGTGGAGGAAGATCTCCTTGGAACTGGCTGAATTTGCCTACAGAAGACTAGTTTTCTAACGGGAAGAAAAAAAAATGGCCCAGGGCTGCTTCAGAGCTGAAGATATTTACCTGACCTTATCTGTGGAATGTGGATTATATTAAAGTGATTTACCCAAGGAAAAATTGCTAGTGTAAATACATTTCTATTTCTATTTTAACTGTAGTACTAGATACAGCTGAATGACCAAAGCACCTCAATCATCTAAAGATTATTACAAGTCCTATAGCATCTAAATGCTACTATAAATCCTTCTCCCAATTTATGAGGTAGCATGTATGATGTACCATATCCCTACATTCTGTTAGAAACAGATTAATCATCTATTTGCTGGCTGATCACAAAGCTGCCTCTCATAGCCAGAATTTCTTGGGTTGTATACACATGGGCAAAAAACGCCATGTATCTGTTGTGAAAGTACTGTACCAGGTTTTGAACTCCCAAGAACAAGTTAGTAGCACTGTATAACATAGAGCAGTGTTTTTCAACCTTTTTTGGGCAAAGGCACACTTGTTTCATGAAAAAAATCACGAGGCACACCACCATTAGAGTCCTGGTCTCCCGTCTGTCTCCTCCTGCATCGGTTCCTTTTGGTGACTTGAGTCGCGACGTCTTCTTTCCGCTGCTGCGCACACTGTGCTCGGGCGGGAAGGAAGTCGGAAGATGATGTCCTCTGTGATAGGTCCAGGCTGGAGTCTTGACCAATCACAGCCCGGACATCCGAAAAGTGGAGGGTGTCCCCCTGAGGAGCGCCAATTGGCGCCCCTGCTGGCCGAGGGTGGGGTCAAAAACCCCACTCCTTCATACCCAGGACACAGTCCAGCGCCCGCCTAGTGGGCGAGAATTCGACATTTTTAAAAAAAAAAATCTTTCGAATTTTTCAATTTTTCCAACGGCACACCAGGCAACATCTCGCGGCACACTAGTGTGCTGCGGAACAGTGGTTGAAAAACACTGACATAGAGGAATACATATAAGTTTGCTATACTAAATCACAACTATTACCACCACATGCTTGGAACAACACAGTACAGTACATGGCATATAAACTAGTGAAATGATTAAGGGATTGGAATGAGCTGCTTTGGTCTTCAGTGCACCACTGAATACACTGTGGGCATTGTCTAATTTTGACCGCAGCCTGCTCTGTCTCACAAGGCTGTTGAAGAGAAAGTAGGGAGAAGGAGGAGAACCTCCTTTTCCACCTTATATTCAAAAAGGAAAGGCACGGAGAAAGAAAGCCATGACCAAATATATCTTTATAGAGGGATGTATACAGATGACAAAAGATGACAACAAGAAATCAGGCATTCTCAATCGTGGCCTCTACTCTGTGGATAAATGTCATTCTAAGGTTACACCAGACTCCATCCCTCCTGACACTCAGGGGATTAAAAACAACACAACTTTACAAAGAGGCTGGCAAAAACATATCCCCTGCTATTGTCAACTTTAAAATTCTAAAATGGTTTGCGTCTTATGAGTTGGTCATCGTCATATTGTTTGGGTTTATATGTGGGTGGTGTTTGTGAGGAGGGGGGTTCAACACTCTATTATTTTGTAAACCACACAGAGTATTTGGTGTAACCAACTAAATAAAATAAATACATAAACAAATCTTTAAACCAGAATCACTTACATATCTTTCATAAAATTAAAAGGAATTGGCAGAAATTGTTAAACTTGCTTCCAACTAATAGAAGGCTTCCCTGCTGGGAAGCAATTCTTACTTTCAGTCAACTACTGAGAGGTGCCATTTACTATTGAGCAAGAGACTCACATAATTCAGAAGCTTATGTATTGAGGATTCCATAACGATATTGCTCATCTCCATATTTTCGTATGGTCACCAACTGCTTGTGATTTAGTCTAAAATATAGGAGCTCATCCATCAGATCTCTGATAAGCTAACTGCCTTGCAAAACCTGAATACACAAATGATACTATGTAGAAAGACAAAGCCACTATTACCCAGTTGGAGGTTTTCCACTGTACAAAACCTGCATGATTTTTTCACATTCCTTTATTCTTTACATTACCTTGGAAGAAAACAGAATGGAGCCACTGACAAGAGCACCAAACTATTTAAGCAGGAGTTCAAATCATTGTGGAACTCACTTGGTGACTTTGGGCCAGTTGCTCTATTTCAACTTAACCTTCCTTAATTAACAAATAAATTAATGTACCTTACCCAGCTTGTTGAGAATAAAACTGGCAGAAAGAAGCCTATTAAATGTTCTCAGCTCTCTTATTAAGTACAAGGTAGAAACTAAGCAGCAAGCTGAAAAACAACTGATCCAACAAGTCTTAAAAGCAGAAATACTCTCCCGCCCTTCGGCCTGCCCAGTTCAAAGGCAAATGACACCTCAGCACAGATGTCTTGCATCACAGCCACCCAGGTGTCCTGAGTCACTCATCTCCACCTGCCCAACACAGTTTACATGACTCTTGAGAGCCAATGAATCCTTCATTTTTAGAAACAGCTACAAATCATCTCTGGCTGAATTCTGATACCCAACTCTTTCAACTAATTTAACTCCTCTCTTATCTTCCCAGGGACCAATCATCTCATAGATTGGTGCCAGCCTACCTCAACCAATCTCCCTACTAGCTACCTACACTGGCAGCAAGACTTCTTCTCCACTCTGGATTCAAAAACAACACAGATATAATCCATTCTTTAGGATCATCAGCTCCCTTTCTAAAATAACGCTCCATTTCTCCATTACTCCCTTCATAAATGTGTGACGTGTCTCAGCTTTCCTCAACCTCATGCCCTTCAGACATGTTGACCAAAACTGCCATCCTGGCTGTAGCACCTCGACTCTCACATTCCAGCACATCTGGAAGGCACCAGATCAACAGGAGGCTATTTGAGTCATCCTACCTGATTTTTTTTGGGGGGGGGAGGGAGGGGAGAGAGAGAGAAGAATACAAGACAGCAAAGGTGGATATTTACCACAACCTCAAACTTCTCTCAGCAAGACTGTTGGCAGAAAATAACCTACCATGACCCTGCTAGATCTTTGAAAAAACATTCTCCACTTTACATGCCAAGTTACTGTAGGAATGTAACTAAGAATTACATTTAAAACGAGAAATTCCAAATGACTAAATTCCAGACAATTAAAAACACTGAAAGAGTCCAGCCATCATCTCCAGCTGGCAGAGACATGGATGTGAATATCTGTACAGGATTCTCTTCATACACAGCCACATGCAAAACTGTAGAACTTGTACAGGCCCAAACAAAAGGGTATATCAGCGACTTAGGCCAGATGTTAAGAGGAGTTGTCTGTGAAGATTCTCAGTCATCCAGGTGAGTTTATCTGGAGGTTGAGTCATGGCAACTGGACTTCTCTTTTTCAGAGACTGAAACTTTTTGCTGCTCATCCAGACAGCTTCGTCAGTCTGAGGAAAGCTAGTTGCGAGTCCTCCATTTTATAGTTCACTTTGACCTCTTCTCACCCTGGTCTGAAATAGGCTCAATGGCCTGAACAGGTGGACAATAGTCTCAATAGGCCATTAGGTGAACAATGGCCTAAGGCAATGTTGGCGAACCTATGGCATGGGTGCCAAAGGTGGCACTCAGAGCCCTTTCTGTGGGCACCTGACATCGCCCCTTCACAGCCACCTGTATTCAAGCTAAATTGCTGTATTGGCACTTTGTGGAAAAAAAATTAGTGGATTATGAATCGCATTTTGGACACTCGGTTCGCCATCACTGGCCTAAGGTGCTGAAACCCATAAAGTATGGGTTCTTAGCTATGGCCTTGCTGGTGGAGGTGTGAAGCATTTTTGATTTGTCTGGGGGTTGTTGAAATCACTGCCCGATAAGAAGCAGATAGACTGTGCCGGAGTCCCCGACCTCTATTGAGAGAGGGGTTATTGAGACTATTGAGCCACCTAAGGAGCCCATTCGGGCCATTGTCCACCTTAGGAGCCTATTTCAGACCAGAGTGACAAGAGGTCAAAGCGAACTATAAAATGGAGGACTCGCCACTAGCTCTCCTCAGCCTGACGAAGCTACTTGGATGCGCAGCGAAACGTTTCAGTCCCTCAAGAAAAAGGAAACTGTTTGGACGAGCAGCGAACCGTTTCAGTCTCTCAAGAAAAAGACAAAAGCTGTCTGGATGAGCAGCGAAACGATTCCGTCTCTCAAAGTCCAGTTGCCAAGGATCAACTTCCAGTGTATGAGGAGTTCGATTCCCCACCGGGTCTCCTCCGAAAGGTCCAGAGGGGGGGGGTGTTTCCTTCCCCCCCCCATTCCTTCGGTTCCAAGATTATTCAAATATTATTTTAATGGAAATATCAGACAGACAGACACACACACACACAAATATACCCGCCCTCCCCCCCCCCTTTTGCTTACCGGGCGGCAGCGTCGGAGGCGGCAGGCCCGGCGGCGGCGAAGGCGAAGAAACCGGGCTGCCTCCTCCTCCTCCTCCTCCGCTTCCTCCTCCTCCTCCTCCTCCTCCTCCGGGGCTCCCCCTCAGGAAAGCCGGCACGAACTCGGCGGCGTGGACGTTGGGCACGAAGGGCTTGGCGTGGATGTTAAGGTGCCGGCTGAAAGCCGCGCCCAGAAGCTGCTCGCACGGCTCCTCCTGGTCGGCCTCCAGCGGGGACGCCGCCCCAGCCCCAGCCCCAGCCGACGCTGCCGGTTCTTCCTCCGCTGAGGAAGCGGCGAGGCCCGACGAGGCCGGGGCTGCGTTGCCCGAGGGCCCGCTCCCGCCGCCGCCGCTGCCGGGCTCGAGGTCCGCTTGGTCCCAGCAGTCCGGCGCCGAGTCGCTGCTGCTCCCGCTGCCGTTCGCCTCCATTTTGTGGCGCCCTCAAGGAGCTCCCTTGCCCGACGAGACCACCTGATTTTTTTTTGGGGGGGGGGGACAGGGGGGGCGTGGAACGACCCACGCGCAGGACCGCCAAGGGAGAGGAGCGGAAGGCCGACACTGCCAGGCGGGAACTGAACGCGGCGGCTCCCAAGCCTTCTCTGCGGCTCCTCCGCGTGCAAGTCCCGCCGCCCTGGCGCAGTATGGCCCCTTCGAGCTGCCGTACGCGTCGTTTCTCCCCCCCCCGCCTCCAGCCGCGGCGTCCGACTCTGGCGTCCATCTTTGTAGTTCTTTTCCCCTCGACTCGCAACTAGGGGAAACGGGCCGCTAAGGCGCTTCCAGACTACACTTCCCAAGAGGCCCTTGCGCCACGGCTCCTTGAAACAAGCCAGACGGGAAATTCAACTCGTTTCCTTCTCTCGGGTCCCTCTCCCCGCTCCACGGCCCTAGACCCGTATGAGCTCTAGTAGGAGCGCCACAGGAACGACATCTCCCAGCGTCCATTGCGCAGCGGCGCTGGGCTCTCGCTCGGAGAGAGCGACGGCGCGCTGGTCGCGGATGGACTACGAAGCCCAAAAGGCTCTTCGGCTATTGGTGTATTAAATGCTAGTGGCCTCGCTGCGCAAAGTAGATGGGAAATGTAGTATATTTCGCCTTAAAAGGGGAGAAACGTGTAATATCAGCCGGTTGGCGTATAAAAGTCGGGTACAGTCAGATGAATCTGTTTGGATGAGTCCCGAAACGTTTCTCTCTCTCGAGAAAAAGATGTCCAGTTGCCATGATTCAACTTCCAGATGAATTCACCTGGATGACTTAGAATCTTCACAGACATTTTTGTTTGGAGTGCCATTTCAAAAACTCGGTGGCTGAGAAGGCTCTGCTGCAGGACACGTGGAACTGACACGTGGCTGATCGCACCCTGCTTCGTGAACCGTTTTCAACCGGTTTTGCCCCTCTGCCCTTATCAGTGGCTCTTCTTGAACAGAAATTAGAAGTAACACGTTGCAATTACCGCGGCAATGTTGAATTCGGTACTTTCAGGCAGGGAATAAAGCACCAGTTCATATGGCTTTAACATAAACATTAGTTCACACTAGCCTTGGAGAAGGACATTTTCCTGTATATATACTTCCTCTGGAAATTGATCTAGAAGACAATTGATTTCTTTTTTTTAATCCAACCAACAAGCAAGTAAGCACTACTTATATGCTATCATAAAAAAGACAAAAAAAGAAAATTGATTTCTGCTCTTGATAGTTTTCATGTTTCTGAGGAACAGAACAGTTCACAGAAAGTTAGAATCATAAGAGTTGGAAGAGACCTCAAGGGTCATTCAATCCAACCTCCTGCCATGCAGGAACCCCCATCGAAGTACTCCTGACAGATGGCCATCCAGCCTCTGCTTAAAAACCTCCAAACTTATCCAGCACAACTTGTGAGCAACGTTTCTGGCAATAGGCCAGGGATATGCCAGGGATCCTGCATATGGGAACTGCTGATCTCCAAAGAATACTTTTTTTCATGTTATTGTCTGTTTTTCTGGCAAAACACAATGGAAAGTTTCCTGAACAGAAGGTGGCTCACCTTTGTCCAGCCTTAGTGTCTTTAGGGTTACAAAGGTCAAAGTGACCAATAAACATGACAATATTCTGTCACAACAGCTTAAAAAGCCTCTTTTAAAGTAACCTTTAAGAGGAATTGGGTTACATTATTCATGGAATTGAATAAAGTGTCTTTATTCCCGCTTGTTATATTAGTTTTGAAATGGATCTTGGTTACATATACCTTTAGATTAGAAAATGGCAACTTGTTACATCAGGGTTGAGAGCTATACAGTATGTTATGCCAAACCAACTTTCCATCCCTTCCAACTTGTCGCTTCCAGAGATGCTATGTTCCATCCAAAACCAACCTTACTATAGGTCAGTGATGGCGATCCTTGTAGAGACTGAGTGCCCAAACTGCAATTCAAACCCACTAATTTTTCACAAAGTGCCAATACAGCAGTTTAACCAGAATACAGGTGGCTGTGAAGGGGCGATGTCGAGTGTCCACAGAAAGGGCTCAGAGTGCTACCTTTGGCATCCGTGCCATAGGTTCACCAACACTGCTTTAAGTTGTAGTCTGAGTAGAACTCAACTACCACATGGAATGGGAGCTGCATGCAGTCTGCCCATCCACTATAGTCATTATTTTTAACAATTTATATATTGCTGGGCACTTGTTTAAGTAAGTTGTGCTGAAGCCATGCTTCTGAAGAGGTAAAAAAAAAAAGAGAGCTATACCCCCAACTATTCTGAAAATCAATGTGTTAATATGTCATACATTAAAGAGACTGTATTACTTATGAGACATCTTTTTAAAGACTGGAATTTGTGATTATATTCCATTTCTCCCTTCCCCCCTTGATTATGCTGCAGAAATTAAAGAAGGTGATGGTGGAGTAATCAGATGTGGATTTTCTTGAGACAGAGTATGTGAGGGAATCTTGTGTGGCCTGAAAAATAAATTTCCTCTAAATCTGTAGTGGATAAAAGCAGTTCAGTCAGGAACCGACAGAGCAGACTGGCCTCAAGTCTCTCTCAGCTGATCACCCCTTATTTGTCAGTTTACCTTGACTGGCGCTTAGTTTCTCAATAATTCACTCAGAGACTCTGGTAATGAGTAAGAATAAAATGTTGCCATTTACTTACAGTTCTTCATAGATAAAAATAAACACATTGTATAAACATGTTTACTTGTTACATTGCTGGTTTAACTTGACAAGGTTCATTACTGCCTAACTCGTATAGCTGACAAAACAGATTACTCTAAGCATCCAATTTTGACAGGCTCAATTTCTAACACTGACAGATCCATGACTGAAAAAAGGTGGAGAAAAGAATCTGAGTTAGGGAGGGAACTCTTGGTTCTTACTGAGTTGACTGACATCCACTACAGTCCAGAAAAGTTCCTCCTAGCCAAAAATTCTCAAAGGCTACACATATATTGTAGGTTGCAATATATCCAACGGTTTTTTGGCTGGGAAGGATTGTGAGGTGGTTCCAGACCTGGCATTAAAAACAAATCCCACAGGTCAAAGTTATGCAGTTCCAAGCGTATGTATATTGGAAGAGTCTCTGCTTGGTGAAATTTGGAGATTCTGGAGGAAAAGGATCATCCTCCAAGTCTCACATTTATTCAGCTATATTATAAACCAATCAGCACCAACACAAGGGGTGTGTGTGTTCCTCTTTGGGTTACCTCAAAAGAATGAATTAGTTAGGAACCAAGAGGTTGCAGCTGTTACCTTTGCCATATTTTCTTCAGGTATTTTAAGGGTTGCATATTATTTTTGTTTCTTCACAGAACAGGGAATTTTTGTTCAAAATTGTCACATGGTGCCACTCTTAAGTCCATACAAGTTTCAAAAGAAGGTTTGCTACTTGCCTGTGTAAGGGGGGGTGGCATTCGAGTTTTGATCTGAGATTTTTTTTTAATAACAATTAGTCTTGGCTGCCATAACTAATTCTTGTATGGTACTTAGCTATCATTCTTGATTATAGAACAAGAATTTGATTTAAGAACCGTATTTCTCAAAGAGGAAGGAGGAAGAGGAAGAGGAAGAAAAAGAGGAGGAGGAGAAGGAACAGGAAGAAGAGGAAGGAGGAGGAGGAGGAGGAGAAGAAGAAGAGGAGAAGGAAGAAGAAGAAAAGGAAGGAGGAGGAGGAGAAGAGGAAGAGGAGGAGGAGGAGGAGGAAGAATAGGAAGGAGGAAGAAGAAGAAAAGGAAGGAGGAGCTGGAGGAGAAGAAGAGGAGGAGGAAGAGGAAGAAAAGGAAGGAGGAGGAAGAAGAAAAGGAAGGAGGAGGAAGAAGAAGAGGAAGGAGGAGCTGGAGGAGAAGAAGAAGAAGAGGAGGAGGAGGAGGAAGAAGAAGAAAAGGGAGGAGGAGGAAGAAGAAAATGAAGGAGAAAAGGAAGGAGAAAAGGAAGGAAGGAGAAGGAGGAAGAGGAGGAGGAAGAAGAAGAAGATAAGGAGGAGGAAGGAGGAGGAGGAGGAGGAGAAGAAGAAGATAAGGAGCAGGAGGAAGAAGAAAAGGAGGAGGAGGACAGGAAGAAAAGAACAGGAAGAAGGAGGAGGAGGGGGAGAAGAAGATGAGGAGGAGGAGGAGAAGAAGAGGAGGAGGAGGAAGAGGAAGAAAAGAAGAGGAGGAGGAAGGAGGATGAGAAGAAGAAAAAGATAAGGAGGAGGAGGAGAAAGAAAAGGGATTCCGGGGACTTCCGGGTTCCTTGTGTTTTGCTTCCGGGACGGAGCATTACTTCCGGGGAACGTCTTGTACACCCCCCCTTCCTTGTGGCTTTGATTGGGAGCGGGGTCGGCGGCGGCGGCAGAAAAATAATAATAAGAAGAAGGTAGAGTGGCCTGGGACCGGGAGGCTCTGCCCGCCCGGCGTGGCGTCGGTGGGGCGAAGCGTCATGAGCGGTGAGTGAGGCCGGCGGGGGCGGGTGGGGGTGGAAGGAGCCGGGAAGGGCGAGGGACGGTTCGGCTCGGTTCGGCTCCTGCTTCGTGCCGGCGGTGGGCGGAGGGAGGTGGGCGCGAGCCGCGTCCCGAACCGAGAGCCCGAAGAGCCGGCGATCGGCGCCCAGCTCCCCTCGGAAGGCAGCAGCGCCTGGGGTTTTAGGGCTTTTTATAATTTTCCCCCTTTGGTTGGTTCGTCTGGGGCAGAGGTTCTCCACCTGTGGGGGTCCCCAGATGTTCCTGGACTACAACTCCCAGAAGTCTTCATCACTAGCTGAGCTGGCCGGGAATTCTGGGAGTTGTAGTCCAGGAACATCTGGGGACCCCCCCCCCCACCGGTGGAGAACCACTGAATGAAGGGGGAAATCCCACCCCTCGGGTCTTTCTTGCCTGCCTTGAGTGAGGAGGGCGAGCAAAACAAGGCTTTAAAAAAAATGATCCCTGGAAAGGGTTTTACGTCTTGGCATCTCCAAGGCTCAAGTTTATTTCCTATGAACTTTTTTTTTATTTCCTATGAACTTTTGATGCATCTTTTCTGACCCCTTTTAAAAAAATGTATATGATCTGACCCTGGCTGTCAGATAGGTAGGATGAAGTAGGGTGCAGCGTCGCCAGAATTTTAGCCCAGCTCAAGTTGCAACACACTGATTGTGGCTACTCTGTGGAAGTGTTTGCATTTGGCGGTGATGTGTTTGACCGCTCTGAGTAGTTTCTGTATGTACAGAATGCCATGAAACAGGGCAGTAGAAAATAGATTTATAGTTACATGACATTATGGTTAGGGCTTTGGACTGGTATTTAAAAAAAAATCTTGGTCCAACTTCTCACTTCACCACAAAGTTTGTTAATTGTCGTGTTATTCATGTTGTAAACCGCCCAGAATAGCCCTAAGTCTAGATGGGTGGTATAAAAGTAAATAAATTTTCCTAAACCTTTGTTAGGCTTTGGGACATTGAGCACTGCGCTTGGTGGCGTCCGTATGGTTTCTCGAACATAGTTTCTGTGCCAGCGCATAAGTGTCTCTTAGGCCCTAAGCACCTCCGATCTTTCCTGATTTCGGAAGCTAAGCAGGGTCGGTCCTGGTTAGTACTTGGATGGGAGACCACCAGGGAATACTAGGTGCTGTAGGCGCCTGGAGTAGGAAGTGGCAAACCACTCCAGTATTCCTGCCAAGAAAACTCCACGGACATGGAGTCACGAAGAGTCGGTCACGACTGTAACGACGCAACACACACACATGCTGCCCCCATGAGTTCCTTGGCCGCTGAAGCCATGCCCAGACAGTATGGCTAATCAGTGAGAAGAACAGGAAAGGCGGTAACAGTATAATGTTGCCTCCCAGGTCTGCCTTCTCATGGAGAGGAATAGCCATGCCACGTGTGAATTCCTGGGTTGTGGCAGAGGCCACAGCCTTCCTTGAGACAATTGCACACATATTTATTTATTTATTTATTTATTTATTTATTTATTTATTTATTTATTTATACAAACTACTGTATATGCCACCCACTATCCAAAGGTCTCTGGGCGGCTTACAATAAAAAAAAAGAATTAAAACAGTCAAAACATTAAAATGTCAATAAATAATTAAAACAATAATAAAAACATTACTGTACACTAAAAATTGCCACCAGGACCCACAATCTATATCGTGTCAATTAAAAAAAACTTCTGGAACAGGAAGGTTTTTACCCGGCGCCGAAATGTCATCAATGTTGGCGCCAGGGACGGATCTCACTCCGGAGGGCATTCCATAACCTGGGGGCAGCTACCAAGTAGGCCCTGTGCCTACAAGCCATCCATCTCACCTCCTTGAGGGATGGCTCTTTCAAAAGGGCCCCCCTGTCTCGATTCTTAATTGCCAGGTAGGTTTATTTGGATATGTCCCGTGTATTTTCCAGCCTTTCTTTCATGTTAGGAACTTAAGACTTCTTGTACTGAAAAGTGAATTTCACATCCAGCCTTTACCAAATACAGTAAATCGGTAGCCAGTGTAGTTGTTCTTCCCTTCTACTTCAGCTTTACTGATTGTGCTGTTAGAAATATTGACCTAGTGGTCAAAGCCAATCCGTTTCTCTGCTCTCCATGTTCTCTCTTTATTGGACTTTGTCATCCTGCTGTGACTTTTACTCCAGGCTGTTATAGCAAAGAGGATAAATGTAGAGTTACTTATCAATAGAAATTCGGAAACATGCTTCTTAATGGAAAATTGACCTACCAAAGATTGTTGAGTTAATTAAGTGTGAGATCTTCCTTCCCTCCTTCCTGCGTAATTAGCAAGATCCATGCATGATGAAATCTGCAAATCGAACTGAAATCCTAATTGACATTTACTCAAATGGTGGAACTTTTAAACACAAATTGCTGTTAAGTCCAGACATCTCTGTAAACCTTATCTGTTATAGACTGAGTTGTGCAACTTGGAATGCAACAATAATGTCTATGAAGATTTCTTAATTTACAACAGTTTGCATCAGAAGCGTACTCTGCATATCTATGCAACAGGATTCCATCTACTGGAATCCTGGTCAAGGAAGATGGGGGTTGCTTTTAATAGAAAAATTCACTTTGTTTTCCTGTTTATTACTGTATATACTCGAGTATAAGCCTAGTTTTTCAGCACTAATTTTGGGCTAAAAAAAGGGGCCCTCGGCTTATATTCGGGTCAATACTTTTGGCCACTGAGGCAAGTCAACTGTGGCTAAAAGTAATTTTAAACATTGCATGCCGCTTCTCATGAACCCCCACCTGCATCACAGGGGAGCGGCACACGATGTTTAAAATGACTTTTAGCCACTGACCCAAGCACTTGCATCAGTGGCTAAATTTAAACATCACACACCACTCCCCCAGCTCACAAAGGAGGAGCTGTCAGGCCCTGCTGCATTTCCCACCCTAGGCTTATACTCGGGTCAATACGTTTCCCCAGTTTTTGGGGGTTATATTAGGGGCCTCGACTTATACTCGGGTCGACTTATACTTGAGTATATACGGTAATTGGTGACAGACTGTGTGTGCCACACTCATTTGTTTGGTAAACAAAAATACACATTTGCTTTTGTTGTCTCTGGGTAACTTTTACAATTTTCTCTTACATTTATGTTATACTTTTGGCTGTTATTAAACAAAATTTACTAAGTCAATAGCAGATTTTTATTAGCTGAATACTGTGCTTGTATCCTGTTTCTCCTCCAGTGAATGCAAGGTACAAATGGTGAGCTGCTGTGTGAGACAGAATGCTGGACTGGATGGGCTGTGGTCTGTTCCAGCAAGGCTGTTCTTATGTTCTTATGTTATGTTCTTATATCTCCCAGCTCATATTCCTCATCTGGTAGATGGACTTAATGGGAATATAGAAGACCACAGAGATTGTGTATTCCTTCTTTTCCACTAAGTTGGCGAACATAGGTGAAAGAAAAAAGACAGCAACAGGGGAAAGGGGAGAGCAGAATCTGATTGTATCTTTAGGCATTTATTGCCTTTCGATGAATTCTCCGGGTGGCGAACATGTGCAGATACACATTGGAAATAGGTAATATGCAGTATAATAAAATGCAAATGGGTTAAAATATAGTGTCCCAAAAGCAAGAACTAGAAATAAATTGAAACACAGCCAGCACTCCGTGCTCCTTGGTGAGGTAGTGTAGTGTAGTGGCTGATAGTTTAAATTTATACTGAGAAGGGTTGGAGGCAGACTCCCAGTAGGACATGAAGGTTATCATTGGATACCTGCAGTTTCCTCTAATTGCTCCTTCTGTAGCCCCACCCCCAAAGGAGTCCTGTATAGATTGAAATTTGAATTTGTTTGAGTTCTCAGAAGCTTTACAACTGCAGAGCTGTACAAATGACTGAGAGCCATGGGAATCTTTGGGGAATTGAATGAAATGGAACTCTTTAGCTCCAGCGTACACATGAAGCTGTGAATATTACTTGGATCATGTATTTAATCGGATAACATGGCCACCAAATGTGCAGTAAATTGGAATGGAGGAAAAATTGCAATTTGGTGTTTCTTGGGTAACCAACTGCCTGGGATTTTCCAGGTTATATATTAGCTGCTGCATCATACGTTTCAGTATTAAACGCCATCGGTGGTGATGATTGATCCTTTCCAGTAAGGTAGCTGGATGTCTGGGCATTTATATGTTTGTGTCCCATGCCCTTTTTGTAGAACCAATGAAATCACAGGGCGTGAGGCAAAAACTTAGCACTCTTAACATCAACAATGTACAATTGTACAAAACGATAGTGAGGCAGCACCTGGAGTATTGTGTGCAATTCTGGTCACCGCATCTCAAAAATGAAATAGTGGAACTGGAAAAGGTGCAGAAGAGAGCAACTAAAACAATTACTGGTCTGGAGGACCTCCCTTATGAAAAAAGGCTAAAACATTTGGGGCTCTTTAGTCTGGAAAAAAGGTGCCTGAGGGGGGATATGATTGAGATGTATAAAATAATGCAGGACATGAGTCAAGTGCATAGGGGGACGCTGTTCTCCCTCTCACAAAATACCAGAACTAGGGGACATACACTCAAATTGAGGGCTGGGAGACCGAGAACAGACGAAAGAAAATATTTTGGTCCGCATGTTTTGGTCTGTCAAATTCCCTGCCACAGGATGTGGTGATGGCATCTGGCCTGGATGCCTTCAAAAGGGGATTAGACAGATTCCTGGAGGAAAAGTCCATCACAGGTTACAAACCATGATGGAGATGCATAATCTCCAGGCTTAAAACCGGGGTATTTCAAGGGCCAGATGCAGGGGAGTGGTATCAGGAGACAGAGATCTAGTCTCATGCGCTCCCAAACGCAACTGGTGGGGCCACTGTGAGATACAGCAAGGTGGACTAGATGAGCCTTTGGCCTGATCCAGCATGGCTCTTCTTATGTTCTTATGGAACAAGAACAATTTTGTGTCATCAAGTCAATTCCAATATCTGGCAATGTTTTCCATGGTTTCCTTGGTTGAAAATTCCCAGAGGTGGTTTAGCATTCCCTTCTCCTGGGTGGGTGTGTGCGTGTGAGGGGGGGGGGGCTTTAGCCAGCCTGCCCATGGTTTTTCTGCAGCCAGATCTGTAAATCACCCAACTATCCAATCAGCTAACTAGCATTTCAGTATTTGCCCTACTGTTTCTTTAGCTGGTGAGAACTCAGAGAATTATAGCTGTCGTGCCTGCAATTGTAACATACCTTGCAAAAGGTGTTTTCAGAGAGGGCAGCCATGTACAGTGGTGCCCCAGTTTAAGAACGCCTCAGTGAACATAATTTTCGCTTGACAAAAAGGAAATCCATTGAAAATAATGGCTCCGTTTATGAAGTTTTCTTCAGAAAACCTCACTTTACGCTTATTTTCAAAGGACTTCCTTTCCTAGGACGCATTGCGCCCCTGTGCGGTTCCGGTTTACGAAATTTCCAGATTGCGAAGGGTACTGGAGGACGCATTAGTTTCATTTACTGAGGTAACACTGTACGCCATTTTGTCCTCATTGGGTGAAAGAAAAATGTAACAAGCCAGGAAATGAATGTAGCACATTTCTAGAGAAAAGGATACCATTCAGATACAGTTAATGCTTTTAGAATGGTGTCTGTGAAGGAGAAAGTAGCTTTCATCTTTTACCCTCTCTTCTCTAACTTCTTGAGGTTTTTCTCTCTTTACTACTACTACTACTACTATGACGACTACGACTACGACTACTTGAAGGGACTTTATGAATCATCAGGTCCAGCATCTGGTTTTTTTTCTTTTGAGTGGAGAGAGGCACATACCTATATATAATCATATATAAGTATAAGTTGACCCGAGTATAAGTCGAGGCCCCTAATTTTGCCTTTAAAAAGTGGGAAAATTGATTGACTTGTGTATAACCCAAGTCAATATTTCCCTCCTCCTCCTCCTCCTCCTCCTCCTCCTCCTCTTCTTCTTTGATGGGGGGGGGGAAGCGGCAGGTTTTTAAAACTTTTTTCCCCTCTCCCGAAGCAAGCGCCAATGGCAGAGGGAAAAAAAGTTTTAAAAACCCGCCACTTCTCTTTCACCCGAATATAAGTCGAGGGCCTTTTTTCAGCCCAAAATAAGGTCTGCAACTTTTCTGCTGTCTCTACTTCCGGTCTCCGTCATCTTTGCTGCAGAGTGGACTCTGGCTTTGAATCCATTTCTAGCCATTAGGCAGCTTCCTTCTGAAACAAGGGAACCAGCTGCGGCCACGTCAGTCTCATGGGGACCCTGTGCTCATGTATGATGTAGATATTTCAGGAGCGGAGCTGGCTGTTTGTTTCTGTGCTCAGTAAAAAGCTGTTGGCATTTGAAAAAAAAACTGTTATCGTTTAGGTCAGAGCTGGGAAAAGTTACTTTCTGAACAGCAACTTTCAGAATTTCCTAGCCTGGAAATCTGTTAGGCACCAAATCCTGCTGGTCATAGACAAAGGGTTCTTAAGTGTCCCCACTGTCCCAGGCGAAGTGTGTGATGATAAGAGAGATGGCCTTTTTTGTAGTGGCACCCTCATTATTGAACTTCCTTAGTCGGAAGGATTGCTTGGTGTGTCTTCTGCTACTCTTCTGATGCCAAGCAAATGCCCCCGCCCCTTCTTCTCCTATGCATTTCCAGTTTTTCCCCTCTGCTGTTTGAACTACTGTCTGAATGGCTTTTGGTCTGATTACATTGCAATCAGAATTCAGTTGTTTCTAATTACTTGTGAAGTCCCTGATGAAGGCTGTTTGGATTGCATAACCCAGTGGTTCTCAACCTGTGGGTCCCCAGATGTTCCTGGACTGCAACTCCCAGAAACCCCTTCCAGCACAGGGAGTGGTGGAGGCTTCTGGGAGTTGCAGTCCAGGAATATCTGGGGACCCACAGGAGGAGAACCACTGGCATAACCCAAGGTTTAGAGAATGTAAAGCTTGGAAACACTATGAGTGAGACAGAAAGTTGAATAAGGGGTTGGCAGGGTGGCTGACTAATTGAATTCCACTTCTCCAGCTTGGGGGCTGGAACTGTTGCTTTCAGGTTGACGGATAGTAGAGAATATTACAAGGAGGGCTGTGTGTGTTTCCCTAATATTTAATAGGGGGGTGGTGGAAAGCTGCCTCTCATTCATTCAGTCATCTATGTGCGTGGGTTTCTGTCCGAATTGAGGTGAGGGAATGGTGTGATGCAAAGACGGCATATTAACAATCAACTGGATATGGTGCACCACCACTTCTGAAGGTCCAATGGGACCATCTAACAATGTTTTTTTTTTGACCAGCAGTCCTTTCAATCAGGCATAACCGAGGAGTTCACAAGTGTGTGTGTGTGGTGGTGGGGGGTTCTTCCCAAACTGTTCACAATCACTTAGCATCCAAATAGGCTGTCCAGGCTTGAGGCAGATCCTAACGCAGCACAGATGGCATGCCTACTCTTCCTCAACTGGTGACTGATGGTCTTCGTAGGCACCTCTCTCCTCCAGCAATCTCCTTTCTTTGGTTTGACATACACGGTCCATTCCACCGGGTCTGTCTCCTCCAACAGCACTTTCACCTCTCCTTTCTTACTCCTTCTTATCTCACTTCTATCTCCCTCTCTTCCCACAATTGTCTCCTTGAAGTATTGGTTGTTCCACCCCCTCTCTCCCTTTATTCTTCTATGGTTCCTTCAGTCCCAGACGAGACATGGATGGCAGCAAAGTATAGGTTGTGTGGTATTCCTCAGTGGAGGATGGTTGAATGGATGGTGCACCTCTAGTCCCTCTAGCTGAGCACTGGTCCTTCTCATTACTTGTTTGTGGACTGTCTGCCTTAACGTAGGGAATGCAAATAGTTCTTCAGATGCTGTGGGGCCGCAGCTCCCGCCAGCACCCACCACTTGATGTGCTAGGAGGGTTTTAGGGGAGGTGCATCCAACAGAACAAGACATTTCTTAGCTCTGTCCCAAGCACGGGCCAGTACCAACTTTCATGGTTTGTACCTAGGAGCTTTTCCGCTGCAAATCTATTGGGTGTGAAGCATGCAGATTATCTCCTCTGTTCCAGGGACCATCCGTGTCAGGACTTCAGAAGGGTGGCTAGGTGGTACAGATAATTCAAGGTTCAGCTGCATGTTGCCGAATCTTTGATATGTACATTGTGGCCAAGATTATCCTGCTATGCTTGAACCTTTCATTTTTTAAAATGCCCCCTGCCTGGTTTTTGTGGGCATGGTATCAGCCTTTCCAAAATGGTGAGGAATGAAGGCTGACGCTCTCAGAAGCCTTTAGGAACAGTGATTGTCTTGTACACCCAGATGTACAATCTACATGGATTGTCTATTGGGTGGATCGGAGAAAACCTAGGGCAACCTCTGGTTTTTAATCAATGCCAGAGAACTACATTTTTTTGGGGGGGGACATGGCCCTCAGTGACTCCTTGGGAGGCAAAGTTGGCCCCCGAAGCAGCTAAACCTGCATTCCAACTCTACTCCCTTAGCTTGAACCATAGCACCCCATCAGTTGCCCCAAAGGTTGCCTTTCATACTGTTGGTGTTGACTTAGCAGGTCTACACATTATGGAATTTCTTCTGGAGAAGGATGCATTGCCCCAGAACTGGACCTGAACTCAAGGAATGTCATGTCAGTGCTGGAGTAGAGTTCTGAATCTTGGGTGTAGAAATGTAAAGTACAGAATGTGAGTACCTCTGGCCTTAGGGTGCCCCAGGCTCTTCAGGGGAGCTTGTGCCCGGTGTCTCTTATGCTGCCACCTTTGATTCCTCGGACTCTGAGACCATGCCACAGACATCATGATTATTAGTGAGCAGAAAAGGAAAGGCTGGGGATACATATAGTAGGACCCCCATATCCACTGATTCAGTTATCCACAGTTGGCAGAGGAAAAAATAATTCAGCAGCCACAAAGCAAACTGTAAAGCAAGCTGCTGTCACAAACAGTGGCCTTAAAGCAAGCTACTGTCTCAGAACAGCAGTCATAAAGCAAGCTAGTGTCAGTAAACAGCAGTTTGGGGGTAGGAGGCAGGTGTTCTCTCTTATCCACAGTTTTCCTTATCCACGGATACCAGGGTCCTACTGTAATGTTGTCTGCCAGGTGTGCATTTTCATGGAAAGGAGTAGAATCACAGAATCATAAAATTAAGTGAGTTGGAAGGGGCTTATAAGACCATCGGGCCCCTGCTCAATGCAGGAATAGAAATCAAAGCCGTTCAGACAGGCAGGGTAAAACAGATAACTAGGGTAAAATGTGCTATATACATATATGTATATATATATTACTTGTCTTTTCTTCCTTGAATTTCAGGGCTGCAGAACAATGTTGCCAAAAGACAGTTCCTGCTGGAGAGATTATTGGATGCTGTTAAACAGGTAAGAAATTGCCGCTTCTGAACAAGAAATTCCGACTGCAAAGGCTGCACCCACCCTGCACCAATAAGTGGGTCTCGGTCATTTAGGATTGATCATTAGTCCATGTAGCTATGTCCTTGTTATTTTGAAAAGGGAGAGCGGTCGATCTTTGGGCACATGATTTTGGATCTAAGGACTGATAAACAATAATACCCTGGATTTAGAATTTGCCTCTGCAGATCTTTCACACACTCCTGGTCTGTTTATTGTTTCAGCAGTGATAAGTTTGGCCAGAAACAATAAACTGTGGAGGCTCTACCACGTAAGCAGCAGTTTGCAAGTGATTATGGCATCTCTTCTAAATTAAAAACGTTGCGCCTGCTGTTCAGTTTCACGCATGTCTGGACTCAAGGCAGGCGAATCAGGTTGTTTTTTTAAAAAAAATTCTTCTGCTGTTTATTTGGTTTTGATTTACTTTGAGCACAGTTTGGCCCTTCTTCACTGAAAACATTTTGAAATATAGAGTATAGAATGGGGCAATAAAACCAAGTCTTGGTTTTAGAACCATTAAAATCCTTGAGGAGGTTGCGGTAAAACAGGGCACTGTAACTAAAATGTTAGCATCAAGTCGTCTTGGCAAAATTAAAGGTGGAAAAAGGCGAAGAGGAAAGAAAAGGACAACATATTGCAGTTCTTTTAAGACTTGATAAATTTTTTCCATGTGTGCTTTCATGGATCAGAATCCGTTTCCTCTTCAGAAGATAGATTTTGAGCCATGAACGCTCACGGCGAAACACATTCGTTAGGTTTTAAGCTGCCACCATATTTTGTCTTTTGTCGGCTTCCTTTTCTCCGCTTTCTGCCTTTTAATTTTGCCAATCTGTTAAGGCAAACAAATGGGAACACTTCTTTGAAAATGGCGTAAAACTATGAAAGCTCACCAAACAACTACAGTACAAGGCATGGAGAATCCCCCCCTTCAAATTAATTCTGAATTGCTGATGAAGGGGAGACTTTTACCGCCCCTTTTTTCTCAGTGGTTCCTCTTAGAATGCAAACTTCCTTTTAAGAGAGTCTATCACGACTGTTTCCCTATTGTTTTTCCACTGTCAGACAAGCATGTATAGTGGAACACCAGCATCTGTAGGGGATTGATCCCGTGGATAAGAGCGTCCTAATGTCACCCATTCACTTGGGCCTCGGTTAACTGATGCTGCATTTTAATTTTGTTACTGTGCTTTCAATTTAATCATTTATTTATTGCATTTCTATGCTGCTTTTCTCCTGGAAGTCTGGTTCAAAGCAGCTCACAAATCATTAAACAAAGAACAGGAATTTGAAACAACCTATAAACAGCAATTAAAAAATCACTGAACAAGGAATCAATGAAAACACCACATAAACACAAATGAAGAAATGTAAAAGCAGTTGAAACCTGGTAAAAAGGGTTTTCCGTGATCCGTGACGGCTCAGGAAAGAGATCCTGATGTGTTGGTGGACAGCTATGTCTACCCAGTGTGTGGCGGCGGTGAAGAAGGCCAATTCCATGCTAGGGATTATCAAAAAGGGGATTGAAAATAAAACAGCCATCTTTATACTGCCATTATACAAAACAATAGTAAGGCCGCATCTGGAGTATTGTGTACAATTCTGATCACCGCATCTCAAGAAAGACATAGTGGAACTGGAAAAGGTGCAGAAGAGAGTGACTGAAATGATTACTGGGCTGGGGCACCTCCCTTATGAGGAAAGGCTAAAACATTTGGGGCTCTTTAGTCTGGAAAAAAGGCGCCTGAGGGGGGGATATGATTGAGACGTGCAAAATAATGCAGGGCATGAGTCAAGTGGATAGAGGGACGCTCTTCTTCCTCTCACAAAATACCAGAACTAGGGGACGTCCACTCAAATTGAGGTTTGGGAGAGTGAGAACAGACAAAAGAAAATATTTTTTTACCCAGCGTGTTGTTAGTCTGTGGAACTCTCTGCCACAGGAGGTGGTGATGGCATCTGGCCTGGATGCCTTCCAAAGGGGATTGGACAGATTCCTGGAGGAAAAGTCCATCCCAGGTGACAAACCATGATGGAGATGTGTCATCTACAGGCTTAAAACCGGGGTGCTTCAAGGGCCAGATGCAGGGGAGTGGTCTCAGGAGACAGAGATCTAGTCTAGACACCACAGTCCACCCACCAGTGTGTCAGACAGGATGAAGGACAACACGAAGAGCTCCTGAGAGGTCCAACAAAGCCAACACCCATTCTCCCTTTCTCCAGTATTCATGGACCGATGCAGAACATTTGGGGGGTGGGAGTGGTGGTGAAAAGCAAAAATAATGTCCAGGGCTTGGGAAAAGATATTTTTGAATGCCTAAGTAGAGCTGGTCTGAGGATACTGGGGGAGGGGGGGTTGTATTTCTGAAAACGGCACTTCTCTGATGAGAGGCAAGAGATAACTACTCTACCAAGGCAACTTTTGTAGATACTAGTAAATCAGGATGGGGTGGTGGTGGCTATTTACTTGAGTTTTCAACCCAGCTGTTTCTGGACCCTTTGTTTTCTCAGATTGAGGGTTCAACTTTTTCAAAGCTTTGATAACCTCGGTTATCCTCCGTTCAGCTTCGAGGCATTAAAAATTTTGGGAAATGGCTTTGTCAATGTTATTGTCTCCTTTGCAAGGGAGATTTTCTTTTTTCATCAAGTTAATAGAAGTGCATCAGGTGATGAACATAACTTTTTTCTCTTTTTGCGGTGGGGTGGGATCCTCTCTCTTATTCCACCCCACCACAATGATTTGGTACATCATTGGCAACTGCTTTGGCATTTCAGTGCTAAGCTAAGAGAATTTAGCCCAAATGGTCAGCAGCTGTGACACTAAATACCCACTATTGATTTTTGTATTTTGGGCTGTTTAATTGTGTGCTTGCGTATTGTACTTTGTTGATTTATGATTGTTTTGGCACCATTGCTATCTGTCTTGGGATAATGATAAAGGGCAAGATACAGAATAATGTATTTCTTCCTTCCTTCCTTCCTTCCTTCCTTCCTTCCTTCCTTCCTTCCTTCCTTCCTTCCTTCCTTTCTTTCTTTCTTTCTTTCTTTCTTTCTTTCTTTCTTTCTTTCTTATTTTGTCTAACCTGCCTAACGTGTCTAATCTGTCTCATCTGTCTAGTGCCAAATCAGATTTGGAGGAAGGAAAGAGATTGCATCAGATTCAGACAGCAGGTAAGTCTGGAGTGATGCTGAATAAAAGTTTGTTTAGTAATATGTGCCCCCCAATTTAATAACTTAGCTTCACCTCATAGTTGCCTTCGGGCTGGCCTCAGGGAGAACTGAGGTGTTTGGGTGTTCTTATGGGTTGCCTAAGGGTAATGAGAGAAATTCACAAGCCCTGCAATTATACAATATTTAGGAAACCGAACTGTCTCCTTGTAAAGCAGATGCATCATGTCTCATCTGTGGCTGACGACCTGAATGAGTTATTGGCATTTGAAACCGTTAAGTATCCTTCAGCGTTTACTTTAAAACCCCATTGGAGTTAACTGGAATTAGAAAATAATGATTTCTGATCATTTTTCTTGGAATGTTTCTGTTCTGTGTGATTCTCTCAAGCCTGTTGCGATGACTGAGAACTTCCTCCTTCTTCAGTTTCTGTTCTACGTTTGGTGTGAACTGTACTGATTTTTAAAGCTTTTTTTTTTTACTTATATGTGGGGATTTCTGACCACTTCTGTAGCAACTTGAGTCAGCATCATCAGTAGCGAAGGATGATGGGAGATGAAATCCATCAATCTTTCCCACCCTTGGCTGACGGTGTTATTTCACAGGAGGCCACCTGCGCTTATACTTCCTTGGGCACAAGAGGCCTGCTTTCCTTTTTCCTTGCTTTTTTGCTTTGGCTTGTGGTTCCATCTCTTACCTTTCAATGTATGCTCGGCGCTTCGAGAACTGCAAGTGCATTGTGTGTTAAATAATATTTCACAAGTGAAAAGGGCTCTGGAGAAGATAATGGTGTCACAAGGAGGTGTTTAAACAGAATCTGGCCGGCAGGTTGGAAACAACATGACTTTTGATTTTCATGAAAGCCAATAGCTATATCTTTAGGAGTGGGGTGTGAATATTGTTGTTCCTTGTTCACGACAACGGGAATAGGTATGACTTTTGTTACCTTCAATCCACCTTTTCCCAATCTGGTGCTCTGCAGATACCTTGGATTTCATTTCCTATCACTTTCAGCCTCAGTTAGGAACCTTAGGAGTTCTATCAACAACATCTAGAGCAGTGGTTCTCAACCGGTGGGTCCCCAGATGTTCCTGGATTGCAACTCCCAAAAATCCTGGCCAGCTCAGCTAGTTATGAAGACTTCTGGGAGTTATAGTCCAGGAACATCTGGGGACCCACCGGTGGAGAACCACTGATCTAGAGGTACCAGGCTGGAGATGACAGCTGTATGTGGATGAGCTGAGCCTAGACAGCGGTGTCAAAACTTTGGCCATGCAGATGTTTTGGACCACAACTCCCAGAATTCCGAGCCTGTGTTGCCAATGACAAAGGACTATGGGAGTTGTGGTCCAAAATATCTGGAGGGCCAAAGTTTGGACATGCCTGCATTAGTCTAATCCTTGCATGTATGATACAATAGTTTTTAAGATAACTAATTTAGACATTGTGCTGTAGGCGCCTGGAGTAGGAACTGGCAAACCACTCCAGTATTCCTGCCAAGAAAACTCCATGGATATGGAGTCACGAAGAGTCGGGCACAACTGTAATGACACAACACACACACACACAATTTAGACATTGAAGTAAAAAAAAGTTGTTGAGCCGTGTGGCCAAACTAAAATACAGTGCAAGACTAAGTTAGGGTTGACACCTTTAGACATTGTGTAACAGATTTCCTAAAACCAACCAAACACACATCTTCCCGTTCAGTATACTGGATAATGTGATTCTCGAGGAGTTGTTGAGGTGTAATTCCACATCTCCCTAGCCATCCTAGCTAGTGGTGGCAGCAGAATGTGGAAAAAACAAATTCCCAAATTCTGGATGAGAGCTAATGGAAGCTGCCTTCTGAAAACCCCTGGAAGACCCCAAGCTGTTGTTTTCAGAATAACTGTAACTGAATGTGCGGGTTCATGAAAATGAATTAAAGGTTCAGATGAAATAATTGGAGTTGAATCCTTTGGTATGAAAAAATCTGATAATAAAGTTTTATTTAACAACTCACAATCCTGTCGGTCATTTCGATTTCGTACATTCTTGTTTACATTAGGGGTTAAAATAGGAACAGATGAACTTGGAGATAAACAAACATCATCGTTTCTATAACTTTCTCCAAACGGATTAAACTTCCCTTTTGGTTGCGGGTTTAATATTTCTTCATTTGACCACCAAATGGGTTCCCTTGGACTGGAGGCAGAGCACGGAGGGGATGTTCCCATCCCCAACCCGGTATCCATCCAGGTGGATTGGGATCTAACTTTCTACCAGAACTTACTCTCGAAGGGTCTTTTCCTTTATCTACGACCTCATTTGGTCTAAGACTCATCAGAGATCTGGTATAAGTCCTCCCTCCTTGTCTCCTGTCCTCCTCTGTCTGACATCCCCTCTCTCTAACGATTTTAACGATCCTTTCCCCTCCTTCGCCTCGCGCTTCCCTCTCGCGCCCCTTCGATATTTCTTTCCCTCTCTCGCCCCCTTCTGTCTGACTTCCTTTCTCTTTATACACGCGGCTTATTATTTCACCCTCCGTCTGTACAGCCACATCCTCCTGGAGTTTCTTTGTACCTATATCCACTTGCACCCCTACTTGTTTCACCTTATTCATGTTTTCAGTCTGAACTCCTAATGTCACCTGTGTCATCCTTATTTCCTTCACTTGTATTCCTGAATCCACCATCTCCTTGCTTTCTCTAAATTCTCCTTCAGTTTGAACCCCTGCATTCTTTAGATCTTGGCAAATATCGATTAACCCCATTTTAATTTCTTTCCATAATATATACCTTTGAGCAGTGGCAATATAACACTCTTTAAACCTTTTGTCAACTTCCACAGCCTTACTTTCTTTCTCTGTGTCACTGTCAGCCTTATCTTTAACCCCCCAACATGCTTTCCCTGGTTTTCCATCTCCTTCCTTTATTCCTTTTT
This sequence comes from Phrynocephalus guinanensis, assembly GCA_037367245.1. Taxonomy (NCBI): domain Eukaryota; kingdom Metazoa; phylum Chordata; class Lepidosauria; order Squamata; family Agamidae; genus Phrynocephalus; species Phrynocephalus guinanensis. The sequence goes on along the minus strand of CM074751.1, from coordinate 7,519,986 downwards.
CATCCTCTGCAAACGACCCACTGACTCCTTGATTGTGTTGTTCCTCCTCTTGTTCACACTGAACTCAACTGTAATACAGCCCATCACTTAAAAATGTGAAATGTTTGTGAAATGGCCCATTTCCCCACTGGACACTCTCTAGATGGGTTTGACTGCAGTCTCCATTAGCCCCAGGTAGGAGGATGGGAGTTGTAATGGAAAGACACTGGGAGGTTGCCATGTTACGGGTGGGGGTGGGGGTGCTTCGTAACACCTTTTGTGCCATTGATGGAAGCTGACATTTTCCTTTGTATATGGCCAAGCTCATTTTTTCCACTTGTATGTCTGATTCGTAAAATGTGTGAAAGAATTTCCATCTTACGCATTGAAGGGTCTGTTAAGCATGGAATATTTCAGCAGAAATTAACTTTTCTTCTTTTTCTTCTTTTTCTTTTGGCCATTGAAGGCTAAGCATATGACCTGGAGTGCAGTTAACCTTTGATTTGACTCCCCCCAGGCCATTTTGTGAATCTGTTATGCCATGGGTGTATTGGGTCATAATTGAGGCATAAGGCATTTAAAGAGTCCCTGCCCACAATTTGGAGTGCACCACTGTTTTTTCTTTAACAGGCAAACGTCTTTGTGCTTCAGTGCAGTGTTTCCTTAAGAGTTCGGGAAGAGGCTCTCAATTCTGCTTTGAGAGCAGTAGGAATAGCTGTTTGATTAAACATGGACGTTTCGTTTCGGAAGGGGACCGGTTCCGAAACGAAACATGGCAGCACAGCTGGCATTTAGAACACAGTCCCACCTTCTGGAACAAAATCAACCACTGTCTTACCTTGCTTTACCTCGCGCTGGGTGAAACCCCAATCAGGAAGCAGCCTCCGATGCATCATCTTTCCCTCTCCCTGGTGCTGGCCAATCAGGAGCTGTGCAAAGACATTCACCATCCTGCCTCCCTGTCTGATTGGCCAGGGAAAGGTGACACATTGGAGGCTGCTTCCTGCTTCTCCCTGTGCAAGGTGAAGCGAGGTAAGACAGTGTTTGATTTTGTTCCGGCGTGTTGCCTTTCGGAAGCAATCCCCATCCAAAACAAAACACTAATCTCTATGTCTGATATTTAATTACAGTGTTCAGACAGACATGTTCCCATGCACATACAGTTAAGTACTGCCTCGTGCTAGCTGGTGCCAGTGCATTTAAGCATCTAGTCCATAGGCTTTTCTCAATATTTCTCCCTGAACTGGTCTTCTCTTGCAGAGTTACGTGCCTCTGTGCTCAGTTTGAATCTGTGCTTCAGCATGGTTTGAAGAGGACCCGGGGGTTAGCCTTAACAGCAGCAGCAATCAAACAGGCAGCCGGCTTTACCAGGAAAACTGAGATGGGTAATTTAGGCTTCTAATCTCTCTCTCTCTCCCACTCTCTCTCTATCTGTCTCTGTTGCAGACAACATTTAAGCAGTCGTGTGTGTAAACACCTGGTAAGAGTTTTAAATTTTGGAAATGATGGTGTGAGGAGAAAAAAGATCTGCAATGGGTTGGATCTAGTTTTAGATGCACTTACAGTCGGCTGATTGAAATTGTCCGAGCTCTAGGGATTTTTGATGTGGCGAGTGCAAGAGACTCTGGGAGGGCTGCAATTGTCTTTATCATTTTACAAGCTCCATAACATTCCAAGAAGCTGCTCTGATTCATGGGGCACAAGGTTAGAAAGAAGCTGACAAAAAGTTATAAGCCTGTACTTGTTAATTAACATAGGTTAATTTATTTTATTGTGCAGTAAGACTCCTTATCCATGGGAGCCGTTTCCTTGGTTTCCTTTATCTGTGGTCTGAAAATATAAAAATACTAAAAGGGGGAAAAACCCCCTAGACAAATTTCTTTTTAACCCTGTGTTTACTAGAACTAACCACTAGAAGGAGCCAGCAATCATTCTAATTATGCTTGTTATTGCAATACATAGCATAGTCTTTGTCTCCCCCTAGTGCCATGTTCTGATAATACATGGAATATACTTTGTTCTTGATACTTTTTCTTTTGCTCTGCTATGTATAGCATTCATTATTACCCACAATTTTTAGCATCCACAGGCAGGCTTGGAACCAGCCCCCTGCAGATATGGGGTCCTACTGTATTTCATTTTGTATTGTTTTTCATCACTGATAGAGCTATGCTGCCTTTTTCCCAGTGAGGGGGCCTATGTTGACTCCAGTATTATTTACAAGTAATGGTAATAAAACTCCAATTAATTTAAAAAAAAACAGGTTACAATAATAATTAAACCTAGCAAGTATATAACCTATCAAACATATGACGTTAAAAACCACTTACAAAAGCAAAGACCAGCAGTGGGAGCTTCAGTGAGAATGACTATAAAACTGCCTTAGGAGGTGGGCCTTCAACTGGAGAAAAAATGGGAGAGCCGGAAGCCTGAAAACAGAGGTTTTATGCCTCTTAGCAAGCAACGTGGCTGTTCAAAGAAGCATAGAGCGATCACTGATGTCTGTTTTATGCCCATCGATATTTGTTGCCGTTTGTGTTAAGTGTTTGTGCCTCTTGCCGGTCTCGTCACTTTTTTCTTTTGTTGTGTTCCACTTTATTTTATATCTGTGGGGTTTTTAATTGTTTTGATGTTTCATTTGCAAACCGCCCAGAGTTTCCCTGGGAAAATCGGCGCGGTATATAAACCTAAAGATAGATAGATAGATAGATAAATAAGTGAAAGGAAACGTCATTTAAAAAAAAACTATTTGGAAGGAGCAGTTTGTTTCTCCTGGCTCCGATTATTACCACCTCTCTTTTTCCTTTGCTTTCTTCCCAAAGATCCCTGGAAAGCTGTATATATGGAACTGCCTTTTACTGTTAGACGATTCTTCCACCTAGCTTAGTTATCATTAATGTCATTACCTTGGCTTTGGTTCTAAAAGGAAGGAGCTAATTGCCTTTCCTGCTCCGAGTTCCCCTTGTTATGACTACTATCTGTATCTGTAAGTGCCAAGGTTCATTTTAAACATTCCCCAAACCAACCGGCAAAGCCCACCCACCCTTGCAAGTGATCCAGAGGAGGGGGAGCAGAGTGATAAAGCTGTTGTTTGCAGGCGATGCCTCGTCTTCCTCTCTGGTGTAGGCCGGGTGTAAGGAGTGCTCCCAGGGGAGGCAGTCAACTGACTCACCTGCCTGCCGAGAATTCAACTCATAGCGGCAATTATGGCCACGTTAATGGCAGATAGGCCCTCGAATCATCTGTGGACGTGTCTGTGTCGAAACAGATTTCTACAGTGCTGAAGCCTGCTTATGTATCTATATGTTCACGTACTTTTTCAGAGCCCGTGTTCTGGTACTACGTGAAGGAAGTTCTCAATAAGCACGAGCTGCAACGCTTCTACTCCCTCAAGAATATCACCTCCGACATTGGCCGAGGCCGTGCCTGGCTGCGCTGCGCTCTCAACGAGCATTCCTTAGAACGATACTTCCACATGCTGCTCGCAGATAAAGCTCGTCTCGGGTAACTTCGGTTTTCATGCTGTCCCGATGGGTCAGTACGTGTGGGCAGGGGTCGCCTGGCAAAACCAACTGAAATGGCATGGGTAGGGAAATAGGGTGGAAGCCAAGTATTAGAGGGGAACTGAAACTGATTAATTATTTGCTGTTGAGAAATAGTAGGAGCATTGAATAACCACTGAAGTCTTTTTGGAGAATTGTACTACAGTATCTTGCCTGGTTTTGGAAGCTAAGCAGTGGACTGGTTAGTACTTGGATGGGAGGCCACCAGGGAATACCAGGTATTGTAGGCGCCTGGAGTCGGAACTGGCAAGCCACTCCAGTATTCCTGCCAAGAAAACTCTATGGACCCTGGGGTTACAAAGAGTCAGTCACGACTGTAATGACATAACAACAATTCTTTATAGTGTCAGAGCGCTTTAGATGACACATGTACCTACTTGCAGCTTTTCTTCTGAAATTTAAGAGTTCAGTGGGAGAGTTAGCAAAGATCAAGGCTTTTGCATATATACCGTATATATTCAAGTATAAGTCGACTCGAGTATAAGTCGAGGCCCCTAATTTAACCCCCCAAAACTGGGGAAATGTATTGACTTGAGTATAAGTCTAGGGTGGGAAATGCAGCAGGGCCTGTCATCTCCTTCTTTGTGAACTGGGGGAGTGGTGTGTGATGTTTAAAATGCTTTTAGCCACTGATGCAAGTGCTTGGGTCAGTAGCTAAAAGTCATTTTAAACATCGTGCACTGCTCCCCTGTGATGCAGAGGGGGGTCATGAGAAGCGGCACACAATGTTTAAAATGACTTTCAGCCGCCGACCCAAGCACTTGCCTCAGTGGCTAAAAGTATTGACCCGAATATAAGTCGAGGGCCTCTTTTTTCAGCCCAAAATTAGGGCTGAAAAACTAGGCTTATATTCGAGTATATACAGTAGTTTTGTTTTAATTTCTGTTGTACCTTTGCCTTCTAGTGTCTTCTATGAAGAGTGGTCCTTCATGATGGATGAAGAACGCTCAAGTATGATTCCCACCATGGCAGCTGGTAAGGACAGTTGGTTTCTTCTAATTAGGGGTGAGAAGGAATTGTGCTAACGTCCTGGAAGCACTCATGTGAGATACCGTCTACAATGCAAGTTTGAGATGCCACGCCTTTGTCCGTTGCTGTTTGCTCAATTTACATGCATGTCTCTGAGGTCTTTTCCCTTCAGGAAACTAAGAACACCAACACAGAGTAAGCATGGAAGGTTGTTGCTTACAGAGATGCAAGTAAAACTCCAACTTTCTAAAAATCCTTGCAGGGAGGCCAAACAGACCATTGTTTGGAGATCGGCAGAACTGCATATATGCACAAAAATTGGATAGGAAAAATCTGTTGGAGGACGGTGAAAAATAAAACAAGGTGGAAGTGTTTGTGCTTTCTCCGTACATTATGCTTTCTCGCTGAGGGGGAATCTGTTTTTTATTCCGCAACCTAATTTTTTTAACGACGTTTGCCTTTTAAACAGGCAGCTGTTGGGAAAAAATGTTTTTGGTGCTTCGCTGAAATAGAAAGAAAGACCACAGCTTGATTGTTTAGAGCCTTGCATTGCACTGTTGATAATAGATGTTCAATCCTTGATATCTCCATTAATAAGGTCATCTCTGTGTGAGACTCATGCATGTTGTGGCTGGTACAACAGGACGAGTACTGGCAGAAAATAGATTCAGATCTCAAATGGGTAGTTTTCAGAACAGTTGCTTTTTTCAGTGCTGTTTTCTTATCCTTCAATAGAGATGGCAGAAATCTCTCTTGATTTTCCAAACTCAAGGCTTGCTATGGTATACCATGATGAGGCTGGGGGAATCTGGGAGTTGTTAGTCTAAAAAAGTAACTTTTGCTAGCTCTCATAGCTTAGGTGTGGTTGCGTTTGCTACTGTTTTATGTCTAGCAGCAACTGGTAGATCACAGGGTTGTAATAAAGATCAAAGTTGATCTTGCAAACATGAAATCTGACTAGATCAGTGTTGGCGAACCTATGGCATGGGTGCAAAAGATAGCACTCGGAGCCCTTTCTGTGGGCACCTAACATCACCCCTTCAAAGGCACCTGTATTCAGGTTAAATTGGTGTATTGGCACTTTGCGGAAAATTAGTGGGGTTTGAATCACCATTTGGGCACTCGGTCTCTAAAAGGTTTGCCATCATTGTACTAGAATAGATTGCACTAGGCCAAATGAGCAAACAGACTGCTGTGATACAGTAGCTACTGTAGCTTCCTATATTTCTTATAATGCTGGCTGTGTACCTGTCTGTGGCCCTAAATCCAATTGTTATTCCCAGCAGCGTGGGTGCATTGTTTCGATCGGAGGTGTCAACGTACAAAATACCACTGGTGCAGTTGGTGTGCTTCACTAGGCCTAGGCGTTATTCTACACCAGGGGTCCTCAAAGTTTTCAAACAGCGGGCCAGTCCACCACCACCCAGACACCACTGGGGGCCGGATCACAGTCCAAAAGCAGCTGCGGAGGCTGGCTTGCTAACAAAACAGGGGGTAGGTGGGGGGGTTGCAATTGGTCCCAGGGGCCGGATTCAGGACCTTGGGGGGCTGCATCTGGCCCCGGGGCCTTAGGTTGAGGACCCCTGTTCTACACCATGGATTTATATGTTATCTTTATGCTTCTCTTAAGGACTGAATTCTATTCTTTTTGCAATCAACATTGATAACAAGGATTTAAATGGGCAAAGCAAGTGCCCACCTACTGTTTCTGACCTTCTCAAGGAATCTACCCAGAACGTGACCTCGTTGTTGAAAGAATCCACCCAAGGTGTTAGCAGCCTCTTTAGGGAGATCACGGCGTCGTCGCCTGTTTCTGTTTTAATCAAGTCAGATCAAGATGTGGATCCACTGCCCATTCTGTCGAAAAGTGTTAGTAGTGGTAAGTACAACATTGATGGTAGTATTCACAAATGTAGCCATATTTCAAGAGGGTAAAATTATACAGGGTGGGGTTGTGCTTTTGAACATGGTAAGTTCCGAATTGTACAGACAATTTATTTATTATTTATTTATTTATTGGATTTTTATACTGCCCATCTGGCAGTGAGGCCACTCTGGGTGGTTAACAATACAATACAATACAATACAATACAATACAATACAATACAATACAATACAATACAATGCAGTTTGGTCTCCTGGACCACACCTCTTCTGTTCATGCAGTTATTTGCTTCTTTATTGAACCCAATCAACACATTTCTACTGTGTGCAAGGTCAGAAGAATAACCCATTGAAAATAAACATCACCTTGGATCCCCGCTAGGGGCGAAAGTCCAAGTAAAAATAAATAAGTTAAATAAGTTAAAAATTAAATAAGTTAATCCAAGATGTGATTTGTTGATATCTGTCCACACAAGATTGAGGCTATACAGTACTTCCCTGTTTATTGTGGGAGTTAGGTGCCTTATCCACCCACGATAAAAGAAAATCCCCGAAATGCAGTTGCCTCAGTAAACTAACCTTGGGCTGCTCCTGCCAGCTGTATTTCCAAAGAGAGGTTTTTAACCGTCTCCTGCTACCTCAGCAAACCAGGAGCTCAAGGTCTGTTTGCTGTGGTGTCAGGAGGGGATTAAAAATCTATGTTTGGAAGCGAAATGCAGACACCTCAGCAAACCGGCCTAGGGCTATTCCTGCTGGCTCCGCTTGCAAAAAGAGGTTTTTAATCCCCTCCTGACACCTCAGCAAACCTTGCTGCCAGGAGCTTAAGGTCTATTTGCTGAGGTGTCAGGAGGTGATTAAAAACCTCTTTTTGCAAGTGCAGCCCGCAGGAGAAGCCCCAGGTCCAGGAGAAGCCCCAGGTCCGTTTGCTGAGGTGTCAGGAGAGGGTTGAAAACCTCTTTTTGGAAGTGAAATGCAGACGCCTCAGCAAGAGCTGCTCCTACTGGCTGCACTTGCAAAGAGATTTTTAACCCCCTCCTGACAACTCAGTAGACCTTGCTGCCAGGAGCTCAAGATCTGTCTGGTCTTTGCAAGTGCAGCTGCCAGGAGCAGCCCCAGGTCTGTTTGCTGAGGTGCCAGGAGGGGGTTAAGAAGCCTGCTTCTCTCAATATATGAATATATGAACTGTGTTGTGGCCGGGGACTACTGTATTCGCATCTTGTTCTAAGCAAGAAGAAGCCACTGGCTTTGTTTCTGTATTTGTGGAGAACTATCTCTTATAACAGGGCAGAAAGTTCCAGACCTCTTGGACTTTTAGGGCTGAAGAGCCTCCCTGACACCTGCCCATTTTTATTTTACTTTAAAATTATTCCACTGTCTGTAGCCAATTTTGTCACATCTGCTTAGTTTCCTTTGGGTGCTTTAGGTTGAGGAAGGAAAGGCTTTTTAAACGCAACAAACCTTGGGTGGTGATTGTGGGGAACGCTGAGGGGCTTTTGTCTGGACTGGCTTTAAAAACCTTGTGTCCTTTTTCAGGGAAGTTGGACTGGAGGTCACTTCAGGCTCCTCAGCTGAGATTCATTTGAAAGGCTTAACCGGATCACATGTCTTGCGAAAGCTTGCATCTCCATTGAAACAAGGATCGGCTTTGAGAAATTTCTCAGCCCTCTAAAAATGGCAGCTAATTAAGTTTAGAATTAATTTGGATCAGGCACCCTGTTCAGTTATTTCTTTTCTCTCCCCCCCCCCTGCCATTGCCTGGTGTCCTTTTGAAAATATGCTAATGCTTAAAGGAGTGTTGATTGTACTGCAAAATGTTTTCTTTGAAAAAACTTGCGGGAGGGGGGTGAAATTCAAAACCACTCCCTGAAGCTTTGCCACAGGGGTGGTGTGGTTTTAATACCTTGAAGCTATGTAGTGGAGAGGGCGTTGGTTAGGGAAATCCAGATTTAAGCCCCTGCGCTTCCATGAAACTCACAGCACAATCTTGGGCCACTCACATTCTTTCACTGTCGCTCAGAGGTTTGTGTGGGGAACCTTTCTTTGAGAGGCATGTTTCCTGGGGGAGGTTGCAGTGCAGAGAAAGCTCTCCTGACTTTTGCCACATGGCAGCCCTGAGGGAAAGTGACCATCTATCTCCCTTTCACCTTTGCTTTGAGGCAGGGCAAAAAAAGGCCAAAGGGCATTTGTTCCCTATTAGAGGCCATGTTTTCATAAAATGCTCCAATCTCTGCTTATGAACTTGATGAATAAAGCAAAGCTTCTGGGAGGGGCCAGATAGTTTTTTTTGTCTGTCGGTGTCCTGACAAGCTGGTCTGGAAAAAAGGCGCCTATCTCTCTCTGAATCTTTCTTTGTGTCACTGACCAGTTTGCTTGGAACTCCTCCAGCAAACTCCCAAACAGGTGGACAACACACTACCCCCACCCCAGGACCCACATGCAGGCCCACAGAACTCCTGTGACCCTCCCATCGGTTCTACAGCCCCAATTCTTCTTAGTACTGCTTTTGAAAAGCAATTGGTTCAAAAGTGGGTCTTCAAGGGCCACGGGACCCATTTTGCCACGTTCTTAGGAGGCCCCGGCATCCTGAGATTGCCACACGATCCCGTTACATTCCCCCCCCCCGCCAAAAAAAAAACCCATTGAGAAACCCCCTTTGAGAAACCCTTTTGGCCTCTGGAAAGGACAAGGGAGGCTGTTTTGTCAGGTTTTGTTTGGGGTGGTGGTCATGAGGTGCAGCTTTTCAAGATCTAGAGATGTGAGTGCCACCTGAACTGGGGAAGATGGCCACCCTGGTTGGGGCTTATTTGACCCAGGAGAAGGTCACTTTCTCTCAGGGCTGCCACGTGGCGAAAGTCACGAGAGCTTTCTCTGCACTGCAAGCTCCCCCAGGAAACATGTCCCTCAAAGAATGGTTCCCCACACCCACCTCTGAGCGCGGGGAGGAGAGCCCGGGGAGGAAAATTGCTTAGGGGTCGTGAGGGAAGAGGGCGGTGAATCGTAAGGAAAATATACTATGAAACCCAAGGAACACGGGAAAACTGCCCCTGTTTTCCTTCCCTTTGGAGATCCACTGCTGTGTTCTGGGAGAAAGAAACAACATGTTTTAATCAGCAAAACTTTTTTTAAAAAAAAGTTCTCTGTATAGGAAAAAAACCCTTCAATTTTCGCCTGTTTCTGTCGCCCAGAGTTCAAATGCAGGAAAGAACGCATGAAGAAGAAGAAGAAAGTCACAAACATTATTTCGTTTGATGACGAGGACGACGGACAAAACGCGGAGGAGGCCTCGCAGGCAACAGGCCCGGGTGAAAGCTCTGAGGAAAACTCCGACAGATCTTCGGCCTACGTCAACTCTCCCTCAGCGGACTTGGTAGTTAAACTGAACGGGGACCAGAGCTTGCCTTGCTTGAAAAACGATTCCATATATTTAAATGGGGAATGTGGTTTCCCAAAGCTGGACGTTAAAAGTATAGACGATGAAGATTTGGAGGAAAACAATGGGTCTTACGGCAAAATATTGGGAAAGCAAAGTGTGCCAGAGGACACAGAGTCTTGTGAGAAGTGAGTATTATTCCGGAACAAGGCGTTGCTTTTTTTTAAAGTGTTCGTCAACAGGAATAGGTGGCTGGATAGTTCAGTGGAGTTGGAACGGCTGGCTGTGGAGCCCTGGAGCAGGATTTGAATTCATTGTTATGCCGAACAGAAGAGCCCGTTTGTGTGGCCTTTGACAAGTTCCAACAATCCCAAAGTGTTGAAAGAAGCAAGAAATGGCGAATCAGTTCTGAGTACTGTGTACTTAGGAAAAGGGTGACCATGAGACAGAACTGGGTTAATAGCATGTTATTACCATGTATAATTGAACCTGATATTTTAAAATTCTGAACAGAAATCAATTCACGTTGTCAGTGTGACTTCAGCCTCAGCTGGGGGATTTAGCTCACAGTGTTCAACTGTTTCTTACAATTGCAAACCTCTATTTCTAAGCACATCCGATCTCACCTGATTTTGGAAGCTAAGGCTGTGACAGGCCAGCTGAACTCCCCCCCCCAAAAAAAAAATTGCAGCAAAACAATCAATCTGTTTAGTGGACCCCACCACCAAGTGGGACAAATGCTAGAGGAGGAGGAGGAGGAGGAGGAGGAGGAGGAGGAGGAAGAAAGAAGAAGAAGGGAGGAGGAGGAGGAAGAGACTTGTTCATGAAGAGCAACCATATAAATCTCTCCTTTGGTTTTGATCTCTCTCTTTCCCCCCACTTTTAACATCTTGACCTGAGGCTAGATAAAGGAACCTGAACAATTCAGGCAGCTGGTGGTTACACAGCCTTTCTACCCATAGATTCTTTTTCATGGCATCTGTGAATGCACACGTTTGGGTATGTACTGGTGCACCTGCGCAGAATGCTCTCCCAGCCTAATTTCCTTGACTGAGATTTGGAGGGGAAAAAATGCAAGGGTCCCACATGCCTTGTTTCAGTTCTATTTATGAGTATTTATTTAAAATATTTATGTCCTGCAATTGTCCATGAAAAGCAATAAATATGGCCTGCTGTGGTTCTTGATTGTGTATTGAAATCTGCTGATGGACACTGGTAACTAAATGCTTATCACCTCATTTTCTATTTATTGCTCTTTTCCCATACATCTGTGGCGATCTTATATGGATTTTTAATTTGTGAAAAATGTGACACAGTAATTAATTTTTGAATTTTATATCCATGTCTTTTTTTTTAAATAAATCTTTATTTAGGCCATTGCAGGGTATGGCGAGCAGTTCCCTGGTTTGTTCCTGGCCTCCTCTTCAAGTCTTGAATGATGATTCTGAAGAATTGTTCCCTATCGGTGCCATAGGCTCTTTCCCCCAGGCTGGTGAGTAGCCCTTGATAATGCAACCCAAAGCTTTGAATGAGCGCGAGGGTCAATAAATGCATGGAGAACGGGGGTCATGTTGGCACTGGTTATGAGAGACCACAAGGCAGTGGGGCAGGAAGTCATCTGGAAGGGGCAGAGCAAAGAATAGAACCATTGGAATATCATGTACTCATGGGTAGTGCTAGATTGAGGACTCTGTTCATGCTGGACTGCTCCCCCTGAGCTCTGTCCCTTCATACAAAGTAGGAAGCATTACAGCGTTGACTCCCTTGTTCGAAGCTGTGCGTGACGTTGTCCCCACAGGAACGACTCTTGAGCATACAACTGCCATTGACGTAAAGCAGGCCTGCCCAACAGGTAGCCCGCAGGCTACCGGTAGCCCGCGAGGAGTTCAAAAGTAGCCTGCTGGCCACCAATTTAAAAAGTGAGGGGATAGGTTCTCCACCCCTCCCTCCCCCATCCCAAGGACCACTACTGCCCCAGCAAAGTTCAGGGTCCTGCCAGCCCACTGTCTCAGCCGAGCAGGGCAGTTCAAGGGCCATGGCGTGGTCCCCTGCTCCCCCCACTGGCAAGATGATCGAGCGGGTGCAAGGGACGTGTGTGCATGGTCAGCCTTCCCATAGGAATGCATTGATAATCAATTAATCTGTCCTGGAGGGAACTGATTTCAATGCATTCCTATGGGAAACAGCTGCTCTACTTACAAAATGTTTTACTTACGAGCATGTGCTTGGAATGGATACAATTCGTAAGTAGAGGTATTAGTGTAGTAGCCCTCAGGCACTTTGGGCCAGAAAAAGTAGACCTCATCCTGTTCAAAGTTGGACAGCCCTGACGTAAAGGATACCAGGATTCCAGTCAGGCTCCTGGATAAGGTGAACCATCCCAACCCGAAAGGTCCTATAACACTAGACTCCAAGCCAAAACATCACGAGCCTTCTTGGAATTCCCTTGCGGTTGCCCTCCGACCGTGCCTGACCTCTGACTTAACCAGATAAGACCCCACGGGGCAGCCCTCCCAAGGAACGTGGTCTCCCAGAACTCTAGTTAGCTCTGCAGGGGAGAACCACCAAACCACTTGTTGACTCTGTAGGGGACGGAGGAGCAGAGAGAGGAATGAGATCTAGCAACAACTCCGTAACTTGCGTTCAAAGAACACAAGTGCTCATCTAAGGAAACGGCATTTCTCTGGCTAGACAGCACCGCTCCAAGAGCTAGACCTCAATCCTAAAATGGAAACAATCAAGTTCTGCATTTCTTCACAGGTGCTCAGGTTGGTTGAAACCTGGAGTTCAGTGGTGTTGGACCTGGTCAGTTCTGGGGTGCCAAGCTTGACTGGCTTTAGGGTACTAGATCTAGACTAGTATCTACTGCATCCTTAGGGACAGATTTGATAGAACCAGAGTTTGATTTGATTCTATTGAAGCGCACAATTTGGTTGCTGAACATTTTTTTTATGTTGTTAGCAAAGGCCATCAGGTGATCCGTGAGTTGAGTCATGGCAACTGGACCTTATTTTCTTTTGAGGTCAAAATGCTTCGCTATTCATCCAAGTAGCTTCGTCAGACGGCTTGGACGAGTCCTGCAACCTTTCGACCTCACAAGAGAAGAAGTCCAGTTGCTATGTCTTAACTTCCAGAGAACCTCACCTGGATGACTGAGATTCTCCAAAGCTATCCGGTAATGTTCTCACGATCCTGACTGTATGGGATTAATTCAAATTAGACAACATGTTTAAAAAGAGCCGTCCTGTGTCCAAATAGGTTCTCTTTGAGATTTAGGAATCGCTGCTGCTCTCTAAAGTAGACTTCTTCAAGCTGTCTCCCAGCCCCCGCCCCCAGTTGGCACGGCCATTGGCCACACTGGCCAATGCTGCTGTGTTTGCCCGAAAAGCAATCTAGTGGAGTGGCTGAGGTCATGGGGCGTGTAGTCCAGTAATTCTCAAGGGCAGGAGTGAGGAGTGAGCCTTTCAGAAAAGTAGAAGCTGTTTTCTTTTTATAGCAGAAACAATGGAGAGCATTGAGCTGTTTGTTGCCTTGGGTGTTGTGTATTATAATAATAATCTGAACTCATGTTGGAGGTTAGTTCTGTTTCAGAAGAGAAGCCACAGACTTTTTCTTTCCTGTAAATGTTATTTAAGAATATGGGGATAAAAATAGCAGAGAGGGGAGGCATTTAGGTTAACATCAGAAAGTGGCTTGGACTAACCCCTGGTAATTCCCCATTCAGAAGTTCCATGTGCTTGGGTTAAGAGGAAGGGGTATGTATGTCAATCAATCAAAACTTTATTATGGTCAATGACCAGCAACAGGAGATAAGGTGTAATAAACAGTAATAGAATAATATAAAAAACTGCCCACAAATCCATCCCACCATTCACGAAGCTATACCTTATTAATATCTGAGGAGTTAGTGATGCCAATGAGCCAGCGAGGAGGATCAAAATAGATGTATACAAAATGCATCAGAGTACACACACACACACACACACACACACACACACACACACACACACACACACACACACACACACACACACACACACACACACAGTGAATCCTTGTATAACAAACGGTTTGTATAACATAAAATGTGTACAACATAAAAAATTCTGGAGATAGGAGAAATTTGCTTAATGGAATCGCCTATGGGTTGAATCTGTTCAAAATAAAATGGTCATGATTAGGGATTACTCCGTTTTCAATGCATTCCTATGGGAAATTTGTATAAAGGAAACTTTGCTTAACAGAATTTCATTTGGAATGGATTAATTCCTTTGTACAAGGTACCACAGTATATCACAGCATCACAGAACTTCTACAAAGGTCAACAAAGCATAGAGGGAAAATCACATGAGTACATTGATACAAAATTCAACAGCATAACAGCATAATAGCATATTATGACATCTAACCCCCCAAATGTTGGCATAAGGTTGCAAAATGCAAGTGGACTACAGTTTACGAAAGTTTATGCCCGACAAAACAAATTATTTTTTAAGATGCCCTGACTTTTTAAATTGCTGCAACAGACAAACACCATTTCTGTCCATCCCTTGAAAAATTAACAATAATGTTATTTTCAATTGCCATTTTCTATGTATATCTGTACAGAAAATGCTAGCTAGAGCCGCCTCGTTCTCTAGGGTTACGGATGTAAGCTACAGCTACTCAGGTGTCAGAACCGCTTCCTTCTCCTTGGGTGCATGCAAGCTAGCCTCAAGGATCCCTTGGTAACAGTTGTCACTTCGGTGTACTGCTAACGTAGACATGAAAGGCAAGAAGCCAGAGAAACAGTGATAAATGGCAGTGTTCCTTAAAGATCAGAAGAGGACTGATGCTCAGCTCAAATGTAGCCTCTGGAAACGCCTGGCGAAATGATCGTGTCCCATCGGAATGCCAAAATGGAAGGGAAGAAAGTGAATCTTGCATTTTGAAATGTTGCTGTGTGACACCATGCTGTCAATCATCCATTTTGCAGTCGTGTTCTCACTGTCTCCTTTCCCTTCCTTCCTTCCTTCCTTCCTTCCTTCCTTCCTTCCTTCATTCTTTCCCTCCCTCCCTCCCGCCTCTTCTTTTCTGGTTTTCTTCTTTCACTTCTGTGAAGCCGTGTGTGTGTTAACAGGCAGAACTTGAAAAAAAAGTTCCTTTCCCTTTGGAGACAGGACATCCCACTCTTCCCTGGATGTTTCTTTCCTCCTTCTTCTGCGGCGGCGGAATAGATTGATTTATGAGTTTGTCAAGTCTTGGCAAACTTTACGGTGCCCCAGATGGGTTTGACATTTTTGTGCCTGGAAGCAAGCAGAGTGTGCTAATGAATGAGAGTGGTTGACAGTTCATTAGGAAGGCTCCCTTCTCTGCCTTAAATCCTGACATTATCAGGACACTTTTATACCTTGATCCGGCATATCAAGAATTATATGGATAACATTAAAACGTACGTGTGTGTGTGTGTGTGTGTGTGTGTGTGTGTGTGTGTGTGTGTGTGTGTGTGTGTGTGTGTGTGTCTATTCTGTCTAAGGTGTATGCACCGATGATTCATGAAGAATCAGATCCAGTGATGATGCTTATGTGAAAATGTTAAGCGCACAGGATATTTCCCCATAAGAACATGAGAACGGCCTTGCTGGAAGAGGCCACAGCCCATCCAGTCCAGCATTCTGTCTCACACAGCGGCTCACCATTTGCTTCAGGGTATTCCCAAGCAGATGTCTTCACTTGCTTACCATTCCCTGCAAATGGCACTGAGTGATCTCCTGCCTATCTCTCCAACCCAGAGGTTGTCCTTAGGCACCCATCATGATAGCCATGGATGCCCTTGTTCTCCATGAACTTGTCTAATCCTTTCTTAAAGCTGGGAAGCCTGACAGTTATCACCACTTCTTCTGGCAGGGAGTGCCATAGACCAGTGATCCTCTGGGTGAAAAAGTACTTTCTCTTATTCATTTCAGATCTAGCATCCAAAGGTTTCATGCAGTGCCCCTTAGTTCTATTGTTGTGCGATCGGGAAAGCAGCTTTTCCTTATCTGATTTGTACACACCGTGTATGATTTTATACACTTCAATCAGGTCACCTCTTAGGTGCCATTGTTCAAGAGTGAAGAGGCCCAGCCGTTGCAGCCTCAGCTGGTAAGGAAGGTGTTCCAGTTCCCTAATCATTCTGGTTGCCCTCCTCTGCACTTTTTCCATTTCCATAATATCCTTCTGGAGGTATGGTGACCCCATGACCAGCCCGAATCCATATATGCCCTAATTTAGGTGGGTCTAATTCCACAATGGTCATAGATGAGAAGACTTTCTCAGCATCCTCCAGACCAGACGAGGCAAAGTAAAAGGCAAATTGAAGAAAGCAAACAGGGAACTGGGATTTTGGAGGCAAGCTATAATTCTATGGTGGTGAGTTGCTAAGTGTGCCCAGTGCTTGTCTCTCTGCTTGAGAACAATGGGGCTTACACATGCAATAAATATGAACTTTTTTTTACTGTTAGAAGAAATGCTGAGAAAACTAGAGCAGGGAACGGCCATTTTAAGGCTGTAAGAGAAGATAACGAGCAGGGAGACAAAACTCTCAAGCCACAGTAACAGCAGCTGAGGTGGAAGAGATGGAAGAGCCAGAAGACAAAATAGAGCGCAAGGAGAAGACACTCTTTACTAGCGGGACCGGAAAACGACTTTCAGCTTTTTGAAGAGCGGTCTGGCAGACTGCGTGGAGAGGAACACCTACAGGAGACCCCATGGGAAGACATGAAGATCAGCCAAGCAGAGTGGCTGAACCCCATGCCCTTCGGAAAGAAGGGAAAAGTAGTTGTAGTAGGAGACTCCCCGTGGAGTGGAAATGAAACAGAACTATGCCAGGAAGATCCTTGGACTTGCCAGGTATGCTCTCTTCTTGGACAGTGAATTAAGAGATGCGACGGACGGACTGCAGTCATTCGTAAAACCTACCGATGCACGTCCCTTTCTTCCCATCCAGATGGGAACAAGTGATACAGCCAAGAATAAGAATTAACACCAGGCTTTGAGACACTTGAAAGGAGACTGGAGAAGTTTGGGGCGTAGATCAGGGTGTCCAAACGCTTCACAAGTAGGGCCAGATTCGGTGAGGTGAAAATGTCTGGGGGCTGACCATTCAGCCGTATTTGGCCCCCCAGGCCAGACTTTAGACAAGTCTCTATAACATGCAAGAGGCAGGGAGGATGCTGCAGCAACAGAGCTGGGGGTGGGTGGGTAGGTGGCAGGGGGGATGGACAGAGGCAGGGAGGGCAGGCAAACCATAAAACTGCAAGCTAACTCCTCAATCTGGCATGGGGACGGGCCAGCTGGTGGGGATGTGTAACAGGCTGAGCCCGTGGAGAGAAGAAGCCACGGGCCATTCAGAATTTGAAGACGGGCTGCATTTGGCCCCCAGGCCTGACTTTGGACATGCCTGGTGTAGATAGTCTTCTCATCTATCCTACCAGTATTCAGAAGAGAAACAGAAAGGGAAACTTTTTTTTATTTCTTCCTCTTCTTTCCTATCTATCTTTTCATCCTTCTACTCCTCTATTCAATGCTAATTCTTTACTTTTTATTTTATGCCATTAAAGTTTTTTTTTTTTAATTTGAGAAGGGGAAATGAAAATAATCTGGGTGAACGACTGGCTATGAAAGTGGTACTAACATGACGGATTTGGATTTGGGGACCACAGGCTGTGTTTCATGGAAGATGGGCAAATGGTAGCAAAAAATTGCAGGAAGGCAAAAGCTGAGAATTAGCTTATTACTAAGGGATGCTAAAAGCAATGTTCTTTAAATATGTGCATAGGAAAAAGGCAGAGAGAAGAAATAGTGGCTCAGGCGCTGGTGGGAATGGAGATACAATAACAGACCACAAAGAAAAAGCAGAAATACTTGATTCCTACTGTAGACCAGTTTCCTTCCAAAGGAGAGTCTGTGATCCTCCAGATAAATATTATGTACAAGTGGCATGGACGGGATTGCAACTTGAGATTGATGTTAAACAATAGTCAAAAAAGAGCGAAAAAGGAGAAACCCAGTAACTACAGTCCAGGCACCCTGACACCAGTCTTTGGGAAAATTCTAGAGCAGATTATAAAATCACCATTCTGCAAGCACCTTGAAAATAATGCAGTAACAACTAGAAGCCAACATCAGTTTGTCAAACCAATCTCATTTTTTTCATTGAGTAACCTCCCTGATAGATATTGGGAATGCTGTAGGCATAATATGTCTTGATTTTTCCAGTGCTTTTGATCAAGTGCCCCAGGAAGAGAAGGTTGGACTCAATGGCCTTCCCTGCCTCTCCTAACTCCATTATTCTATGATTCTATGTTGATAATCTACTGGGTTGTTGTTTGTTTTTAATATTATTGCAGGCAATGCATGTTTTGTAGGCAGCCTCGTTGACTTCCACTTTCAGAATTGGACAATCCTGCTGGGATGATAGTTTCAAGGTGGAGCGTAACACTACATTAAATTAAAGATTGTAACCAAGGGCACAAGTCAGTCTAGACTCTAGAGGTTTAAATATGCTGATTACTGAACATTATTACTTAAGATTGGCAGCCCCTTTGCCAAGATGCAAAGAGGAAAGTAGAGATATACTGCTGAGTTTTGAAGTACAGGTGTTCATCCTGACAATCCTCGTTATTACACTCACCCACAGGAAGTTCCAAATATGCAAGCATTTGCCCTGGTCCGTGTCAACCAGTTCCTTGCATTTTTTTTGGAAATTTCCTGGGGTGGGGGTGGGGAATTGTTTTTAATAAGGAGCATTGTCAGGATGAAACACCTGCGCTTCAAAATTCAGTACCACATCTCTGCTTACCGGTCTGTATCTTGCAAAGAGGCTGTCAATCTTAAGTATTCAGTAATCAGCATATTTAACTCTCTAGACTGACTTGCTCCCTTGATTACAATATTTAATTTAATGCGTTTCACTCCACCTTGAAATGATCATCTCCGCAGGGTTTCCCAGCACTGTTGAGTTCTGAAAGTCAAAGTTAACAAGGCTGCATATAAAATATGCTCTGCCTATAAAAAAGGTGGTACCATGGAGAAAAAAAGATTTTATTTTGCATTTCTTCTAAGAAATTTATGTCCTATTTTAGATAACCTGGAGAATGGGGATGAGCATGAATGTGCTGTTTATTCTGCAGAATTGGCTCAGAGGAGTGCCGAACTGCATTACAGGTATTTACCCAATTAAATAATTTTTGGAAGACAGTGGCATGGCTTTTATTTCCTTCCTGCTGAGAACTCAGTGCATGGTTAAGAACAAGCCATGGTTTGACAGCATATGTTGGAGCATCCCCCTGTCACATGTTCCGATTTCCTTCCAGTTTATTTATTTATTTATTTCCACAATTCATTGTTGGCCTTTTGCCTCAGTGGGGGAAACATACGATTTGTATGCATCTGAATTTGTCTGCATGCTAGAATTAGAAATTGTGTTCACACGGTGGTTTCCGTGTATGGTTTTCAGACACTTTTAAATAGAGATGGGCTTTTTGTTTTGCAAGTGGTCAGCTTCTGAAACAAAACACGGGAGCCCAGCTGGCATTCCGAATGGGAGGAATAAAATCATCCAATGCCTTACCTTGCTCTGGGGTCGTGCAGGGCTAAATTCCAAGGAGGAAGATGCTTCTGACATCATCTTTCCTTCTCCCTGGTGCTGGCCAATCAGGAGCTGTGCAGGGAAAGGCATCCTGCCTCCTTGTCTGATTGGCCAGTGCCAGGGAGAAGGAAAGATGATTTTGGAGGTTTCCTCCTTGTTGGAGTTTAGCCCCGTGCAACCCAGAGCAAGATGAGGGATTGGTTGATGGCATTCCTCTGGTTCTAAATGCCAGCTGGGTGCCTGTGTTTCATTTTGGAGGCTGATCACTTCCAAAACGAAAAACCCATCTCTACTTCTAAAGAATCAGTGCTGAAATAAATTGCTGGGACTTGAAAATAAATGTTATGGTACGCTATGGATTGTGGAATATTAATTGTAGTGTCAGGGTGTGACTACACTGATTTGATTTGCAGCCTGTATTATATTTAAAATTACAATCAGTGCTCACACAAGGGTTGCAGATTGATTTGGGAGTTTATTGTTCACGCTGGGTGCAGTGTGAGTCCCATTACAGCCCAGAGTGCGCTCCCTTCCCCTGGTCTTTTCTTCCTTCCTCTGGTCCTTCCTCTCATGAAGCCAATTCCTCCTCCAAAAGCTTCAAGCTATGACATTTCTTCATTTCTGTAGAAACGTATGTGGAAAAGCACTTAAGAGTGGGTACTGTCACGTCTGAATAGCAATTTGCAACATCCAAACTGTAATTTTGCAAAATATATCAAAATTCACACATCAGAATGATTCCATAATGGGGATCATCACCTTTCCTTTCTTTTCCTTTCTATCAGTAGTATCCTTTAATTTCATACAGGCAAAATCCAAAGAAACAAAACTAAGCACAACAAAATGACTAAAACGTGGTACCACTCCCCCTGTGTCTGGCATTTAGAGGTACCTGCCCTTTAAGTCTCGAGACAATATGTATCCCCGTCATGTCTTGTAATCTGTAATGGACTTTTCCTCCATAAATCTGTCTGAAACTTTTTTAAAGGCATCTAGGCCAGATGCCATCACCACACCCTGTGGCAAGGGGTTCCACAGACTAACAACACACTGGGTAAATAAATACTTTATTTTGTCTGTTTTCACTCTCCCAACCTTCAATTTGAGTGGATGACCCCCTAATTCTGGTATTATGTGAGGGGGGGGAAAGAGCTTCCCTCTATCTACTTTATCCATCCCCTGCATAATTGTGTATGTTTCAATCATGCCCCCCTTAGGTGTCCTTTTTCCAGACTAAAGAGCCCCAAACGCTGTAGTCTTTCCTCATAAGGGAGGTGTCCCAGCCCAGTAATCATTTTAGTCGCTCTCTTTTGCACCTTTCCCAGTTCCACTATGTCTTTTTAAGTGCTCTATTTGTGGATAAAGAACACTAAAAATAGATGTAAGCAAAGTGTGGCCATTGGCCTGCATTTTGGGGTATTGGGGGGTGCCTTTGGTGCGCCTTGTGGCACAGTGGTTAAATGCCGGTATTGCAGCTAAAACTGTGCTCACGACCTGGGGTTCAATCCCAGGTAGCCAGCTCAAGGTTCACTCAGCCTTCCATCCTTCCGAGGTCGGTAAAATGAGTACCCAGCTTGCTGGGTAGAGGGCAATGTGTAGCCTGCATCACTAATATGTAAACCGCCCAAAGAGTGCTTGAAGTGCTATAGGGCAGTATATAAGCAGAACACTTTATGCTTTGTTTAAATGTAATTTGGCTAGGACACTCTCCAGAGCGGTTTCTGGTACCAAGGGGGACTGAAATGGGTGGGCCTCCAGAGGGTGGGCCTCTGGAGGCCACGTTACATAGTTGGATCTCTTCTTTAGTTCTTTCTCACTTTCTTTTGTTCATTTTTAGAAACAGGGTCGAAGTGAGCCCCTCTGTTCAAAAGAACACCATAACGGGCTTGCTGCCTTCAGCTAACATGGCCGACTCTATGACTGTTGGTAAGTATTGGTTGGAAGATTTTTGTAAATAGGATTGAACCATGCAAATGCTCTGTCAGGGTATGCTTTTTCTGGTGCATTGGCAAGAGTTGTTGCCCTTGACACTTTGGACAGACATATGCAGCTACCCACTAGTCTGCTCCTCTTAAAGCATTTTTTTTGACCAGCCGGTGGTTAGAAATCCTTGTGGCTGCCGTCTAAAACATCTAATGAGTATCAGGGTAGACAGCTATAGAAATTGAAGTTCAGGCTCAGATAAATTCTTCTATCTATCTATCTATCTATCTATCTATCTATCTATCTATCTATCTATCTATCTATCTATCTATCTATCTATCTATCTATCTATCTATCTTTATTTATTTATTTTGAATATTTTTACCCCACCTTTCTCCTTGGAAAAGGACCCAAGGTGGCTTACAATAATGAGGGACAACAAACAGCCCCAGAACATTGAAGACATATTCAAGTTAAGAACAGGGAATTAAAAGAGGAATCTTAAAACATTAAAGCTATAAAGAGCATGCAAAAAGAAAAAATAAATCTATTATGAGAGGTGGAAAGTAACATGGAAAACACTGGTGTTCATATGAAATCTGTCAATGTAATCATGCATGGTAATCCATCTAAAAGTCACATAGTAGGTAGTCCCTCATTCAGGGAAAGCTTGCCTGGAGAGGAAGGTCTTTGCCTGCTTCCAGAAAGATAGCAGAGATGGGGCAGGCCTGGACTCCAACGGGAGGGAGTTCCAAAGTCTGGGAGCAGCAACAGAGAAGGCCCTTTCATGTGTTCTTCTGAGACGCACCTGTGAAGGTGGCGGGATGGAGAGAAAGGCCTCTCCTGATGACCTTCGCACCCGAGCCGGTTTGTACTGCTAATTTTGATCTTTGAGGTAGCTTGGACCCAGGCCATTTTGTGCTTTGTAGGTTAAGGTCAGCACCTTGAATTGTGCCGATATCTGATTGGTAACCAGTGGAGCTGCTTGGGTCGGGGTGTAATGTGATATCTGTATAATGTAATCTTCTATAGCTGTTGTGATGCCCAAGACACCCCAGGAACACTCTTTTGACTCCACTGTAACAAAAAATGTTATTATCATGGAGGTATTCTATCAGTGTGTCTTATTTGAATGAAGAGTAAAATGTGGTCTGTTTTTTTCTCTTTTTGGTAGTTGGAAATAAGCAGGTATTATAGGAGAAATCAAGGTTGTTTCATATCTTCACCATTCTCCCATTATTCATTCTCTCCTATCTTGGAGTTGTATTTTCCATGTTGTATCTAACTATAAACTACCATAATGTTTTGAGTGGGTCAGGCTTTAAGTGTTAAAGGACCAGTTTTGCAAGGCACTAAATATGTGCAGGTGCTGATGTTGATTGTATGGCTTATAAAAATCTGCAGCCTGGAATGTGCTTTGTCAGGTACAACTTCTAAAATATAGCCTAAAAAGTGGTACAAAGATTGTTTTATAAAGAATGGAAGAAAGACGCAAATGTGATAAATTACACAAGTGTTTTGTCTAGACTTAAAGTGCTAATATTTTGGTTGTCACTAGAGGGAGCAATTGCTTTTGCATTCAGGAGCTGTTGGGCAATTTCAGAAATCTTCTTACCATTAGTGAGAAATATTTAACTGGACTTTCAGCTACACTGGTTGCTGATTCAGAACCTATACAGATTAGAGGACCTCTCTCCTCATTCCTGAGCAGATATAGCATCATATGAATGTTTTGTTACGTATTGTTAAGGCGGAATTGATTGCAAGGATTGCATCCATGCCTCCTGCGTCTGTCCAGTACCCCACACTGTGTGTGTGTGTGTGTGTGTGTGTGTCTGTCTGTCTATCTATCTATCTATCTATCTATCTATCTGTTTATACACACACACACACACACACACACACACACACACAGTGGTACCTCTCCTTATGAGCGGCTCGACTTAAGAACTGTTTGACTTAAGAGCGAAAAACGGTTTAACTGCTGCCTTACAAATTTTACATGCAGTGTGGCCTACAACAGGACCCCCGTATCCACTGATTCAGTTATCCACGGTTGGCAGAGGGAAAAATAAATAAATAAATCAGCAGCCGCATAGCAAGCTACTGTCATAAGGAGCAGCTGTAAAGCAAGCTATTGTCATCAAACAGCAGCCGTAAAGCAAGCTACTGTTGCAAAAACATCACCTGTAAAGCAAGTTACTATCACAAAACGGCAGTTTTGGGGACATTTTGGTGTTGTCTCTTATCCACGGTTTTCATTATCCATGGGAAGGCTTGGAACCAATCCCCAGTGGATACTGGGGTCCTACTGTCCTTACAATTTTTTTTTAATTTTTAATTTTTTTAGACAGGGCTGCTTTACTTGAAAGTTGTTTGACCTAAGAGCATGCATTTGAAATGGATTAAACTCGTAAGTAGAGGTACCACTGTGTGTGTGTGTCTCAAACTGATGTACATCATTGCCTCCAGCAAAATATATTTGAAATGATATGGTCTGATCTGTTGTAAGGTCCTACTTAATCTGTACAGCACCACCCCTGTATCTGCTGATACAGTTATCCGTGGCTGGCAATCAGCAGGCAGTGGGCGGGGTGTGGTGTGGTGCCAGGGGCGAAAGCCACGCTGTGCTGCTTAGGTGGCAGATTGGGTGACACTTTTACCCCCAGCACCTCACCACCCCTCCTGGGCAACACGAAGGGCCCAGTCATGTGGCTGTGCAGCAGCGTGGCAGACTGGGTGGTGCGAAGGCGTGCTCTTGCGTTCCCAAGTCCTCTGCACTTTCCAGCAGGAGTGCAGTGGTACCTTGTATAAAGGAATTAATTCGTTCCAAATGAAATTATGTTAAGCAGATTTTCCTTTATACAAATTCCCATAGGAATGCATTGAAAACAGAGTAATCCTTAATCACAACCATTTTTATGTTGTACGGATTCTCCCCATAGGCAATTATGTTAAGCAAATTTCCCCTATCTCCGGAATTTTTTATGTTGTACAAATTTTATGTTCTACAAGCTGTTTGTTATACAAGGGTCCACTGTATTAGGGGTGCCAGGAGGGCGAAAGCTGCACTGTGCACCCGGCCCTTTTCGCTGCCTGGCTGGTGGAGTTGGCAGCATGCAGGGCCAAGCTTCAGATAGCAAGAAGTGACCACCGGTCGCTCCCGGGCGATGGTCCTTTTCCTTGCAGCTCGGGTCGTCGGTTACCACGAGGCGCCCAGTGAAGGCGCCTTCTTCGGGGAGACCTGCTTGGCCCATTTCACCGCCGGCTTGCCCAAATTTGTGCTGGACATGGACGCCTCGTTGCAAAATGGCACCTTTTTCCTGGCCTCCCCACCACACTGCCCTGCAGGAGTAGTCGGGTGCCGGGGCTGAAAGTGCCAGCCTGGCCATTCGAGTTCTTGGTTGTGGTTTCATATCTTCTCCACAGCCTTGAATGCGCTTGAACCGTTTCCCGCCACTGCTTTTGCCCCCGGCACCCCACGACTCCTGCTGGGCAGCACAGTGGATAAGGCGGTATGGCAGCATGCCTTCACAACACCCATTCCCCCACATTGCTCTGCTGCCACGTGGCCGTGCCTTTTCCACTGCCTAGTGGTTGAAGGGTGTCAAGGACGAAAACTTTCGCCCTCGGCACCCCACCAGCCCTTTCGTCACCGTCACCCACGGATAAGAGTGTTCACTCTTATCTGCGGATTTCAGGATCCACGGAGCATCCTGGAACCGATCCCCTGCAGATACAGGCGTCCTCCTGTATTTACATTCCATACTTCTGCCTGTGCGGGAGCGCAGAGCATCTTCACTGTACGAAAAATGCAAAATGCAGTAAACTTTTTTTTTAAAAAAAAAATCTTTACTTTTTCTCTGGACCAAATTATTCTTTTCTAGAGGATTTTTGTGAGCAAATGATTATTGAGAGGACTATTATCTCTGCTAGGCCCAATTGTTATTTCTAATTAAATTCCATTGTGATGCCCTTAAATATTGGAACAATGTAATTAAATTTAGTCCTTTGTTACATAACACACAAGCATCACGCGGACACTCCCTTAGAAGGGAATTTTCTTGGGGATGAAAAAGAAGGCAGATAAGTTCTTAATACTTGCAATATTGTGCTTTTTTACAAGCACTTGTATATAAAAAAAAACTATGTCCAGGATTTACTGGGATTCTTCTACTGGGGATTGTTTTCAGGTGTGGAACTGGGGCAATTCCTCCTCTTTTCTATCCCCCCCCAAGACCAGCTTCAGAGGGAGGGGAAACCCTCTGTAGGTTTTTGAGCTGCAACAAGAAGAAGGGAGTTCATAGGAAGCCAGCGGAGAGCAGTGGTTCATCCGGCTCAATGCTGTTGGCACTTGATGTCCGTGACCTTCCCGGGACTCCTTCCTTGACATAGATATGTCAGGGAGTGAACCTGGGACCTTTTGTGTTTGGAACATCAAGAACAGAGAAACAAACAAATGTAAGTATAACATACAGTAGGACCCAGGTATCTGCTGGGGATTGGTTCCAGGCCTTCCTGTGGATAATGAAAACCGTGGATAAGAGAGAATGCCTGCCCACCCACCCCCAGACGGCTGTTTCCTGACAGTAACTTGCTTTATGACTGCTATTTTGAGACAGTAGCTTGCTTTACAGATGCTATTTGTGATAATAGCTTGCTTTACAGCTGCTGTTTGTGACAATAGCTTGCTTTGTGGCTGCTGAATTATTTAATTTTTTTCCTCTGCCAACCATGGATAACTGAATCAGTGGATAATGAATCAGTGGATATGGGGGTCCTACTGTACACATTGAGCACCAACCGACTCCCAAGCAGACAAATCTCCTGAAGCAATCATTAAGATTATAACCCCAGCCCCAATACACACATATTTGTAGTACTATTTCTCGCCTGCAAGCTAGAGCTGCTGCACAGAAGCTGGCAACTTTAATTATTACGGATGGACACTGGTCAGCCAACAGATAGCGTGATTTCTGGTTCTTGGAAAAATTGGACATTTCCCTCGTCCATTAGAGCATAGCCATTGTTCAGTCTTAAAAGTGTTAATGGAATTTTGTTGAGTGAAAAGTGTAATTCTAATGTTCTCGCAGAGGACCATTTTTAATGGATGGCTTTCTGGCCTTTTATCGCTCGAGAATGGCTAATGAACACAGAGGGTAGCTGCATGTTGCATAGCAACTCAGTTCTGTAAACATAGATGAGGTATAAAATATAAAGTTTCAGTGTGATAATAAAAGCTACGAGACACAGGGTGACAAGTGTTTTTCAACAGCGGTGGGGTTTGAAGGCAGCAGTTGCAACACATGTGGGTTGAAACCGAATTTTGTTCTATTCATTTCTTTTCCTGTCAAATCTTGAACGAAACTTCCCTCTGCATTTGGGATGCAGTTTTCTTAGTGCATCTCAGAGGACCTTAACTCTTGCAAAGCGTAACAGCTATTGCTGGTCTTCATACTGAACAACTTAAAAAGCCTTTTGGTTTAGCTGAGGGGATAGAGAATATGTAGTCCTCAATATAAGAGCTGGGGTTCTGTAAGTTGAGTTATGGCAAGTGGACATCTTTTCTTGATAGACTGAAACATTTCGCTGCTCATCCAAACAGGTTCGTCAGTCTGAGGAAAGCTAGCTGCGTGTCCTCCATTTTATAGTTCACACTGACTGACAAGTGAACTCTAAAATGGAGGACAACTAGATTTCCTCAGACTGACAAACATGTTTGGATGAGCAGCGAAACGTTTCAGTCTATCAAGAAAAGATGTCCACTTGCCATAACTCAACTTCCAGATAAACTCACATTGATGACTACAGTAGTACCAAACCCCGTGAGGTACTAGATCTCCCTCTATTCACCAGATGGTTAGGCCTCATCTTGAGTACCATTTCCATTTCTGGACACTGAACTTCAAGACGGATGTCGACAAATTGGAACAAGTTCATCAGAAGGCAACAAGGATGATTAGGGGACTGGAAACCAAGTCAAAGAACTGGGAGTGTGTAGTCTTGAGAAAAGAAGACTGAGGGGAAATATGATAGTAATTCTCGAATACTTGAAAGATTGTCATATAGGGGAGAGTCAGGAACTGTTCCTGGTCACTCCTGAGTGCAGGACACAGCAACAGTGGGTTCAAGCGACAGCGAACCAGATTTTGGTAGAATATCAGGAAAAACGTCCTAACTGTTAGAGGAGTGCAACAATGGAACCAGTTACATAAAGAGGCGGTGAGTGCTCCAGCACTGGAGGCATTCAAGAGAAAACTGGACAACCAACTGGCAGATCTACTTGGAACTGGATTCCTGCCGCCTTGGGTCCTTTTCCAAGGAGAAAGGTGGGGTAAAAATACTCGAAAATAAATAAATAAAAACAAATAGAACTCGGCCTTATAAGCCCCTTCCAATTCAGTTATTAGAGGGTTCTTTGGTATCGAAAGCTGCAGAGTGTTCGTAGGAGCCCCTTCAAAGGTCTTCTTACAGTGTCTTGTTCCCATGCCATGACTTGAACCCGAACTGCAATGGGTCAAGGCAGTTTTCCTCCCCCAGGGATATCTGGAGCTGATCCACCATCATCGGATAACCTTTCCTGTCCAGGTGATATTGGGAATGGTCTTAAAATTATTTAGGTTATCTGGGCATAACATTCGTTAGGTTATGTGTTACTGAAGTTTGTCCCTTCAACATGGGCCATATACTCGTTTCCTTCACCAGGGGTGGAGGTGGGGGTGCCCTCCCTCAGTGAAGCATTTATGATATTAATGGCCCAGTCCATGGTAGGGTCAGTTCCTGGTAATTCCTTTGGCCGTTGGTAAAAGCCATGAAAGGCAGTGGTCAAGCTCAGAGGCGGCATATTCACATATAGGAGTGTGAATTTGTGAGACAACAAAGGAGTTTTCAAATAGAGAAACAAGGCCCATTTCCAGCAAGGAGCACCATTCTCCCTATTTATCAGAGTGTACAGTACTTCCTTGTCCAGGGTATTTCTAGAGGTTTGCCGAGAGATGCGTTCACTTTGTGTTCTTTCTCAACAGCTGAGCGCGAACTGTCCTGATCTAAGTCTCATTTACCAGCTGCGACTGTTTTAAATGAACTTGGCCCAGTAGAGGTGTAGAGACTCGCTGAATATGTCTTTCCCTGAGCACATATTCTTCTGTTCTTGTGTTCCTGGCTTTACAGATAAAACTGTCAAAAGGCAGCTATTTGGAAATAAAATATTATTAGATTTACTGTTGCTTTCAGACATTCTGTTTTTTTTTTTTTGCAGCAGTCTGGTTCCTTCTGAGGAATAGCAATAGAAGTGTTTCATATGCACCATGAAAAGGGAAAATACCTTTTCCCCTCTTGCTCTTAATTCTTAAATACTTCAAATTTGTTGCAAGGTTTCCAGATGTTTGGGAACTATGGTTCCCATCACCTCTCACTCCCTGGCCTTTGGGGGCTGCAGATGTTGAACACTGGTGCCTTAACAGCAGCTGGAGAACCACTGGTTTGCTCTCCTGAGCCTATAGGGAAAATTCCTGTGGTGTACCTGGAAGTTGAGTCATGGCAACTGGACTTCTTTTTCTTGAGATATAGAAAGTTTTGCTGCTCATCCAAACAGCTTCCTCAGTCTGAATACAGCCAGTGCGAGTCCTAAAGCTGACTATCAGAGGGAGGACTCGCACTAGCTGTATTCAGACCGACGAAGCTGTTTGGATGAGCCGTGAAATGTTTCTGTCTCTCAAGAAAAAGAAGTCCAGTTGCCATGACTCAACTTCCAGATAAACTCACCTGGATGACTGACAATCTTCACAGACTGTGGTGTACCTGTTTGTACAGACTGGAAAAGAGGAAGAAAACTAGCAATAAGAACTGAACTGCCACGGAAGCCTCTTGTTTTTAAGAGTGGTGTATTTAAAATCTTTTCTGCACTGTTAATAAAAAAAAAGAATAATAGACCTGTTTTGTCCACCTCTCTTCTTCTCCCTGCCCTTCTCAGCTGAGCTCCGACAAGCTATTGTGGCCATGATGAACAGAAAGGATGAACTGGAAGAGAAGAACAGGTAAAAGGCGACGGCATCACACACACGAGAGTATTTTCAGTTTGAAAGAAAGCGGCTCAGAAGTGTTCTGGACATTTCTTTGTGATGCCAGTAATGGCAGTACATTGTCTCCTTCACCCATTTGTCCTTGGAAAGCAGGGTAGCACTTCATTCGTGCATTGAAGTGGTCTGGAACGGACAAAGAATAGAGCCTGGGACTCTATTCTTATGAAGGGCAATCCATGTTGATGGGATCTCTTTTGCTTAAAGATGCCAGATGGGAGAGTTGATCGGCGAGGCGCAACATTTATTATCATTGCTCTTTTATGAAATGTGCTTTGTGTCTTTGCTTATTTGTTGCACTTTTAGGGTGTAAACATGGTCACGTTTTTAGTACAGTAGGACCCCCGTATCCACTGATTCAGTTATCCACGGATGGCAGAGGGAAAAAAATCAAATGAGTAATTCAGCACCCACCAAGCAAGATACTGTCATAATCAAAGCTAGCTACTGTCACAAAACAGCAGTTTTGGGGATTTTTGGTGTTCTCTCTGATCCACAGTTTTCATTATCCACGTGAAGGTTTGGAACCAATCCCCAGCGGATACCGGGGTCCTACTGTAGTTTCCTTTCTTCTTGGAAAAGGGCGTGGTGGCTCAGCAGGCTAGAGTGCAGAAACTGTTGGCTGCGAAGTCAGCAGCTCGGTGGTTCGAATCCCAGGTGCCACGCAGTGGAGTGAGCTAGCTCTCACTATTAACCCCAGCTCCTGCCAACCTAGTAGTTTGAAAGTGTGTGAATACAAGTGGATGAATAGGTACCGGTTGTTAAAAAAGCGGGAAGGTAAATAGTGCTTCATGCACAGAAATGCATTTAGCTGTGCCAGCCACTCGGCCACAGACTTGTACAACACCGGCTCTTTGGCTTAATAACAGAGATGAGCACTTCCCCCAGAGTCGGACACGACTAGCATGGAAGTGTGTGTGTTGGGGGGGGGACTTTTACCTTTTCTTCTTGGAAGCACCAAGATCCAAACTTCCCTGGAAACCATTTTCTATTCATGTATGGATTTCATAGAATCATGGATCAGAGAGGTTGGAAGGGGCCTTCCAGACCATCAAGTCCCCCCCCCCCCCCGTTTGATGCAGGAATACAAATTGAAGGATATCTGCCGGGTGGCTGTCCAAATTTCTTTTGAATGACTCCAGTGTTGGGAGCACTCACTACCTAACCCTAACCCTAACCCTAACCCTAACCCTAACCCTAACCCTAACAACAACAACAACTAACAACAACAACAACAACAACAACAACAACAACAACAACAACAACAATTTGCTTCTGTGTGGCAGAGGTAAACCTCGTTGAAGGTGTCTGTCCACATAGATCTGTAAATAATGAAACCGGATCAGGAAACCCCTCCAGTATTTGTTGGACTGAAACTCCAATTGGCGCTTGGAGGGGAATGCAGGGGGTGGCAGCCAAGGAGCACCCCCAGCCCCACACTTTGCCCACCTCAATCTAAAATCTTGCCATCCAAGTCCTCCCTCCCCATTGATACACACAAATATTTACTCTTGGTGTGGCTCAGTGAAGGGATTTGACGGTCGGCCCTTCACGATAGCCTTGTGGCAGCAAATGACAGGTGTAGCGCTGTGCGTGTGACTCACTAAAGTTCCCAGTGCCTTTTTGACCTGCTTTGAACTGTTCTGCTTTAACAAATGGGGGTGGGTGAAGAGGATCCGAGCTATACTGATGATGCTATACTGTTTCCCTCCAGTTCTTTGCGGAATCTCCTTGATGGCGAGATGGAACATTCAGCTGGTCTGCGGCAAGAAATTGACAACCTGAAGAAGAAGGTTTCAGAGCAGGAAGAACGCTACACAGTGAAGATCCAAGCTTTAGCCAGGTAAGGGAAGTCCATTACGTGATGCCTTCAGTTCTAGTAGGTTGCATGATGTTTTGGAAACTTCTTCACCGCTCTTCCTTGTAGATGATCTCCACCCAAGACTCTGACCTGGCCAGGAAAAGAGTCAGAGTAGAAGTGAGTAATTGTGGCCATTGGATGTCAACTTTCAGTTTCTAACTAGAGTCGTGAGAGGTTGAGGAACATAGACGTTTTCATTCAGAAACATCTGGAGAGCCATAGGGTATGTGCCGCTGAATTAGAGTATATCTATAATTCAGAATTGCAGCAGTTGGATATCACTTTAAGGCCTTGGTTCCATTCTAGAGAATCATAGATTTTGTGGTTTGATGGGCTACTTAGAATTCTGTTCCCACAGTCGGCGGAGTCCACTCGATTGGTGTAATCCACTACAGCAGTCTTGAAGCCTGTTAGCAAACTATACATCCTTAGAGTTGATCCAGTTGAAGCCATGGCCATTAAGACACTAGAGTTGAGTATCGCTGCTGACATTTCCGGACAGACAACTTGTACCTGATGAGTGGTGGAGTATCTGAGGTGGGATCCTCCATGTGTTGCTTTACCACACATTTGCATCCACTCTAGGCAGAAAAGCAGTTGTAGAGGGAAAACCCTAACCCAGTACTTTGGCCACCTCATGAGGAAAGAAGAGTCCTTGGAAGAGCCCCGATGTTGGGAAAGATTGAAGGCAAAAGGAAAAGGGGACAGCAGAGAATGAGATGGTTGGACAGTGTCATTGGGGCAACCAACATGGATTTGGCCAATCTCCGGCAGGCAGTGGAAGACAGGAGGGGGTCTGTCGTGTTCTGTTCCATGGGGTCACGAAGAGCCGGACATGACTGAACGATACAACAACAACAACAACAACAACAACAACAACAACAACAACAACAACAACAACAACAACAACAGAGGGTGTGGGGAGCTACAGGCCAATAACATCTAGAACAGTGGTTCTCAACCTGTGAGTCCCCAGGTGTTCCTGGACTGCAACTCCCAGAAGTCTTCATCATTAGCTGAGCTGGCCAGGATTTCTGGGAGTTGCAGTCCAGAAAGATCTGGGGGACCCACAGGTTGAGGACCACTGATCTAGAAGGCTACAAGTGCCCATATCTGCTTATAGAGCATTGTATACAAACACATCCTTTTTGCATCTGCATCCTCTATTATTGCTTATCTGGCTCCAACCCAGCTATGTAGATTTCAGCTTTCTATCTCAACTGTATTTTTCTGGGCCAAGTCTTTCTGTTTAGTTTTGTTGGCTGTTTAAAAAAAATACTTCTGGAGATCACCCAGTGAACACTGGTGATTCTTTTAGGAAGGAAGGAGCACGTGATCACAGTACGACAGAGCGGTCCAGTAGGTGTTGTTGGACAATTGGTCCTATCATCTCTCATCCCTGACCAGGCTGAAGTCTGGTCAGGGATGAACAGTGATTTTCCAGTTCTGTGTTGCTGAACTCTCATTTTATAAGGGATGGAGGGATAAATCTAATTGTTACTCTGTATTTGAGTGGGCTGGGTGATTTAGATTGGATGGGCATTTAGCTTGTTGTTTAATCTCCTGCAAGACAGGTTGTTTTGCTGCCAAAGATGGTGATCTGTTGGGAAAATTAAATGTGTTCATTCCCTTTTAATTGGAAAAGTAAGAAGCATGGAGAGATAAGCCCAGTCTCATCACTAACTCTGACATCTCTTTTGGTCAGTTTCTAGTGTGGGTGGGAATGAACCAAAAGCCTCCAATATCAGGAAGTGGCTTAACAGAGCGGCTTCAGAATATTGGCCAGTTAAACACTTGCTCTTTCCCCTAAAAAAGCAAAGCAAAGCAAAAGCAAAGTGTTCTGTTTATATACTGCCCCACAGTGCTTAAAACACTCTCTGGGCATTAGCAATTTATTTATGAACATAAGAACTTAAGACGAGCCATTCTGGATCAGGCCAAAGGACCATCTAGTCCAGCTTCCTGTGTCTCACAGTGGCCCCATCAGATGCGTTTGGGAGCACATGAGACTAGATATCTCTCTCCTGATACCACTGCCCTGCATCTGGTCCTTGAAGTACCCCAGTTTTAAGCCTGGACATTACACATCTCCATCATGGTTTATAACATATGATGGACTTTTCCTCCAGGAATCTGTCTAATTCCCTTTTGAAGGCATCCAGGCCAGATGCCATCACCACATCCTATGGCAGGGAGTTCCACAGACTAACAGTGTGCTGAGTGAAAAAATATTTTCTTTTGTCTGTTCTTACTCTCCCAGCCATCAAATTGAGTGTATGTCCCCTAGTTCTGATATTTTGTGAGAGGGAAAAGAGCGTCCCTCTCTCCACTTGACTCATGCCCTGCATAATTTTGTACATCTCAATCATATCCCCCCTCAGGCGCCTTGAGCCTGCTATCTGGAATTGCGCTCCAGGTCATGAGCACAGTTATAGCTGCAGTACAGCAGTTTAACCACAGTTTAAGAGGGACAGAAGTGGTAAAAAAATCGGCACCCATTAGAGCAGCATACTTTAGATCGCTAAAATACTGCATCATTTATAAACATTTTTTAAAATTACTGGTATCTTCTTTCCAACCAGTCATGTAGGTGAGGCCTTATTGGAACTTTAAATATGTGTTGACTGGGACCTATGATTGGATTTAGCCCAATGTTTAATTGTCCAGGACCTGTTTTCTTTCTTTGCTGGTTGTTGATTCTCCTGATATTCACCCCTCTCCCCCCCACAAGGTGTTTTTTTTCCTGCTCTTCCTTGTGACTTGGAGATTATTCTAAAATATATGTTGACACGTGTGTTGTACATACCAGTTGATCTCTAAAGCATCAGCTCAGTTCCTTTTGGGAGAAAATAGTTTATCTCGGGGTGGGTAAGCATCTTCTCATGCTTTACCTTCTCCGTCTTATCTTCCCCAGACGGGAGATAAGACGTCTTGCTCCAGGACACTACAAAAGATTTCCAGTCTCAGCACTTGTCGGATCATGGCTCATAGTCGAAACACACCCCTTCACTTATCAAATGACCATTTAGCTGTCTGAGTCAATCTTTTTTAAAAATATTTTATTGAATTTTCTAAACATAACAAGTTAAAACAAATACATTGCTTGTATGTTGCCATGTTGCATAGTTCAAATACAAATATTTCCCAATATTTCAGCCCAAGTGCTTGGAATATTCCACATTTACACGCTTCTTATCTCCATCTTACCTAGTACAAAAGTGAAAATAAAGTACAGCCTATTTAACCTTAATTCTTCATGTTACTAAGCACTTTAAAGTCTATTTGTCTAGCTCAATATACATGATAGGCATACATTTATATCTGTTTTCATCTAGTACAAAAGGTGAAGATAGTAAGTTTGACTTAAGATATCATATCCAATCTATAAGATTAAGTAAGTAATAAACATCATCAACCCATTATGTCTAAGTCAATCTTGAGTATAGCATCTGAAGCTTAACTGCTGAACAGAAATCTGTTAGCAGTTTACTGAAAAAAAGCTATCAGCAATTGATCCGAGGTCTGAGTGGAAGAGAGTGGGATAGCTTGCTCCTTTAATTTTTTTGGGGTGAGGAGCCACTTCTGACTTGTGTTCAAACCCAAAGTTTAAGTTGGTTGCTTTGGAAGTGAATACTCACTTGGCAATTGGTTGCCTGGCCTGTTTATTTTCAGGAGCAAAAGTCAGGAAAGTTATTATTTTTAAGGACAGAATGCCTAAACTAAGATTGGCTGGGAAATTCTGAGTATAACAACAGAAAAGTAAAAGTGTCATTAGAGAATTAATTAGATGCTGAAATGTTGGAAATAAAAAGGTAGGCCCAGATGGATCTGATCTTTTGTCAGCTGCATAGACTTCTGACTCTTCCATTTGTTCTGTCTCAGCAGTAGTTCTTCAACAGCATAGAACACACACAGGAAAGGTATCACCTGCTCCTGCTTTTGGCTTGCTTTGGAGACCACAGGGCCATTTTCTGATTCCCCCCTCCCCTCATTTACTAGACGTGCCGCACCAGTGCCCCTATGGACAAATATCCTTTGAATTCTCCCTGTCTTTCTGGTTGACATTGTCCCGTTGGTGCTCCACTGCTTGCTGTTGCAGTCTTGTTTTTCTTCTTCTTCTTTTTTTTATGGTTCCAAAGAACTGTCACGGCCCACCTTTGCTGATTTATATCTGCAGTAGTAACTCCATCTGTAGTCATTTCTCCTGGAATTCTTTCTGTGTGACTGCGGAACGCAGGTGTGCCCCCAGTACTCCCAGAAAGTCTGCAGTATTGCACATTGTTAATACAAATAGGTCAGCTGTCAGCCTCGATGCAGCCGCAAATGTATCTATGTCTTTGCTGCAAACAAAATCTAAATAACAAAGAGAGACTTGGACATCAGGTTCCGTTTTCTCTATATAGGAGTGAAGCACGTTCTTTCAGCTCACACATACCAGATTTCTGAAAGAAATCAACTCCGAATGTTCACTGGAAGGACAGATTTTGAAGCTGAGGCTCCAGTACTTTGTCCACCTCATGAGAAGAGTGGACTCCTTGGAAAAGTCCCTGATGCTGGGAAAAATCGAAGGCAAAAGGAAAAAAGGATGACAGAGAATGA
This sequence comes from Phrynocephalus guinanensis, assembly GCA_037367245.1. Lineage (NCBI taxonomy): Eukaryota > Metazoa > Chordata > Lepidosauria > Squamata > Agamidae > Phrynocephalus > Phrynocephalus guinanensis. Next base: position 7,484,150 of record CM074751.1, on the reverse strand, counting down.
GATGGTTGGACGGTGTCATCGATGCAACCAAAATGAATTTGACAAAACTCCGGGAGGCAGGGGAGGATAGGAAGGCCTGGCGAGCTCTGGTCCATGGGGTCACGAAGAGTTGGACACGACTGAACGACTGAACAACAACAACAAAAATACCAGGTTGAATATTAGCTTCTGCAGCCCTATAATAATAATAATAATAATAATAATAATAATAATAATAATAATAATAATAATAATAATAATAATAATAATAATAATAATAAAACAACTTTATTTTTTATGCCGCCTTTTTCCCCAAAGAGACCCAAGGCGGCTTACAACAAATTCAAAAAAGTACAATAAAAGCAATACAATGTAAAAACAACACAACACCTGTAAAATACTATAAAAATACTATACAATATACTACAATAAGAAACAAGATTAAAAACAATAGCTGCACCAACATGTCCCTTCTATTGTTTCTGTGCCAGCTTCAGCTCGCTTGAAAGAAGCAAACTGGGCAGTCCGGAGTTTGAATCTCTCCTTTTTCATATTCAAAGGCTGCAAATACTACTGGTATTCTTTTTTTCAAATTACATGCCGCAGCCAACATGGCCGGTAGCCACACTGTTGAGATTGTTCTGAGAATTATAGTCTTTTAAAAAGTAAGTTTTCCCATCAAGGAACGTATTCTCATTTGGAGTCCCTAGAGCAGAAACTTGAGTGTATATCCAGCCACGTGTCCCTGTATATCGGTAGCTCTTAACCTTCCTAATGCTGCAACCCGTTAGTACAGTTCCTCATGTTGTGGTGACCCCTTGCCCTGCTTGGAAGAGGCCACAAGTCCCCTTTGGCAGGCCACTGCTGCAGGGGCCATAGAGAACTTCCCTCTACAGGCACCCTCAGCCAATCGCAGCCTCCGGTGTCATTGACTGATATCCCCTCCAACCTAACTCACTGTTACCCCCTTCCTCCCTCTCCTCCTCCAGACCCAAGCTGTTTGTGCCTTTTTCTTCACTGGTTCATGGTGACCCCTCTGAAATGGTTGTTCAACCCCCCCCAAGGGGTCCCGACCCCCAGGTTGAGAACCACTGCTGTATATGAATGATAAACCACAGTTTGCCCTTTTGGGTGTAACAAAATATTTCTTCCTTGAGAAAATAACTGCCACAGCACCAAAACCAGTGTGCTTTGTGCAGGGGAAAAGAGGACTCCAACATTTATAAACCCAGGGTCGTTAACATCTGAAGTGGCCTGCAGTTTCAGGCCTTTGCAATTATGTAAGTATACGGTTATAAATCTGTTCTAATTAAAAATGTCTTTGATCTTTGCATTCAGATCTAGGAGAAGCCTGCCTTTTTCCAGCTCAGAAACTAATTATAAGGGGAGAAAATTAAATCTTTTGTACTAAATGTTTGTTCATCTCACACATAATTAATAGCTGACATGCACCACAAAGTTACCAAGTTATTAAAAAAAGTGGTCAGTGTAAGACAGCCTGACCCGTTTCCAAAATCATTTCATATTTCTCGCTAGTTTTTGTGATTGGTTTCCTCAATTCTTCAACCACTATGAGCGGTTGACTGCTATGTGCCACAAAAGGGCCTAGTAATTAAAATTTTGGGAGTAAGTATGCATGTCCCACACGCGTTCATGTGTCCATTCATAACACTTTTCAAACCAGAATCGATACCTTTATTTACATTAAGAATTTAGAGTGTTGATTATTTTAAATGTAATAATTTAACAGCGGTGGTGTTTATCTGCATCGTTTCAGATACAGTGGTAACTTGTATAAAGGAAGTAATTGGTTCCGAATGAAATTATGTTAAGCAAATTTTCCTTTATACAAATTTCCCATAGGAATGCATTGAAAACAGAGTATTCCCTAATTGCGACCATTTTAATGTGGTACTGATTTGCCCCATAGGCGAGTCTGTTAAGCAAATTTCCCCTATCTCTGGAATTTTTTATGTCGTACAGAGTTTATGTTATACAAACCGTTTGTTATACAAGGGTCCACTGTACTTGCGAAGTGGGCCTGTTCATCTTAGGGTAGTGGGCCCCTCCCAAATTTTTTATCCCTATTTCCCTGGAATCATGGAGACAGACAACATAGGAAAAGCTGTGCTGAATCCAGATCTCCAGATCTCCTTGTACTGCAACTCCCAGAAGCTTTTGCCACCAGCTGTGCTGGCTAGGAACATCTGGCAACCCAAGGTTTTGGAACCCCTGCATTAGGACATTTTAACCTGGTGAGACAAGAACAGTGGATATTTCTTGTTACATTTTTGTCCTACACACCCATCCCACCCTCCAAAACATTTATGCCCCTCTTTATTCTCATAAGCATCCCTATGAAGAGATTAATCCACAATGCCAGTTTCAAAATGGGGGAGGGGGTTATGGGAGCCTCGTAGCGCAGTGGTTAAATGCCTGTCCTGCAGGTAAAACTGTGCCCACGACTTGGGGTTCAATCCCAGGTAGCAGCCAGCTCATGGTTGATTCAGCCTTCCATCCTCCCGAGGTCGGTAAAATGAGTACCCAGCTTGCTAGGGGTGGGGGCAATGTGTAGCCTGCATACTGTAGAGACTACTTGAAGTGGTATTGGGCGGTATATAAGCAGAACACTTTAGAGTGGACTCTTGTATAACAAACAGTTTGTGTAACATAAAATCTGTACAACATAAAAATTCTGGAGATAGGGGAAATTTGCTTAACAGAATAGCCTATGGGGTGAATCTGTACAACATAAACATGGTCGTGATTAGGGATGACTCTGTTTTCAATGAATTCCTATGGGAAATTGGTATAAAGGAAAAATTGCTTAACAGACTTTCATTTGCAACAAATTAATTCCTTTATACAAGGTACCACGGTATTTCTTAATTCATTCCACCATGAAGTCTGGCAGTCCAAAAGCAATAATAATTACACATACTGAGAGCAAACAAACAGCTACCTAGATGCCTTGCCTAAGCACATCCGATCTTGCCAGATTTCAGAAGCTAAGCAGGGTCGGTCCTGGTTAGTACTTGGATGGGAGACCACCAGGGAATACCAGGGGCTGTAGGCGCCTGGAGTAGGAACTGGCAAGCCACTCCAGTACTCCTGCCAAGAAAACTCCATGGACGTGGAGTCACGAAGGGCCAGTCACAACTGAAATGACTCAACACAACACACACAAGAGCAAACAAAACCACTAAAGCAGGCATGTCCAAACTTCGGCCCTGCAGGTGTTTTGGACCGCAACTCCCAGAATTCTAAGCTTAGATTGCCAGTGACAAAGGACTGTGGGAGTTGCAGTCCAAAACATCTGGAGGGCCGAAGTTTGGACATGCCTGCACTAAAGGAACACAGCAAATCTTCTGTCCCCCCCTTAAACCAATTTATGACTGTTTGAACTGATATGAAAACTATATTTTTTGTTGTTCTGCACTCATGGCTATTGATACACTACATTTGTGGTTTAATAGTACTGTAATGTTGTTGTTTTCATGTACTTAAAACCGTTAAGCTCTTCCCATGCATCAGTTGTGCCCCAGCTTTAATATTATGTTTGAATGATGTAAACCGCCTTGGGTCCTTTCTTAGGAGAAAGGCGAGATAACAATGCTTTAAATTAACAAAATAAAAAAAATAGAATTCTTGAATAAGAGAGGCCTGTCAGGCCATTGAGCCCAACCCCCTGCTCAGGAATCCAAACCAAGGCAGATGGTTGTCCCATTTTTCTCTTCAATGCCTCCATTGTTGGAGCACCGGAATTAGGTAGGAAGTTTATCTGTTCCGCTGTATTCTCACAGCAAAGAAGGAGTAAACCATCTGCCTGTAGGAAGTCCATAACATAATAGCACCCTCCTAGGTACGTTCCCCATCAACTGGCATAGAGCGGCAGGCAGCCTCTTATATTGGAGGTCATATACAGTGGACCCTTGTATAACAAACAGCTTGTATAACATAAAATTTGTACAACATAAAAAATTCCGGAGATAGGGGAAATTTGCTTAACATAATCGCCTATGGGGAGAATCTGTACAACATAAAAATGGGATTACACCGTGCATTCCTATGAGAATTTGTATAAAGGAAAGTTTGCTTAACATAATTTCATTTGGAACGAATTAATTCCTTTATACAAGGTACCACTGTATAACCATACTGATGCGGAGCCACTGATAGGCTTATTTTCCAAGGATTTCAAAACTGCGTGGCTAACAACCCACAGGCATATTTGTGAGCAGCAGATTCTGTCCTTGGCTCATGGGCTTCTTTTCATCCTTGCTGAATGCTCTGTGATGCACGTGTTGCTGGATGCACCAAGGTCTTGGTCTTCTCGAAATCTAGTCTTACTTGTGTTGGAGTGTTAATGTATTACTGCATTGCAATGGCAGTTTCTTTTCTTTCTCCTGTTCTGGCTGCCCTTAGATTGATCTGCCAGTGGTGAGCAAGCCAAAGGCTCTTTTTTTTTTTAAATCACACAAAGGAGATTTTTTCATCCGAGGAAACACCTTCTGTTGGAGGAAGATAATTTTGAACACCTACAGTTGAGAAACTGGTTAAATGTGTCTGTTGCTTGAGCCATACATAATCTGTTTCCCCCCTCTGTGTATTTACATCATTGACATATGTTGATTACTCTATGTCTTGAATGCTGCCTTGAGAAAGATGATTTTACACACAAGATAAAAACTTTACACATATGGACACACACAGTTGTCTGTATTACAGAACCACCTACTGTAATGCCTTGTTGTATGAGCATAATCCGTTCCGGGAACATGCTGGTAAACCAAAACACTCTTCTATCAAAGCAAATTTCCCCATAAGAAGTAATGGAAACTCGGATGATTCGTTCTGGGGTCCCATAGACCATATACTGTACACACCAAATGCCAAAACATACAAAAGAAGTTGGCTAGAAGTTCATGCCCACACCATGGTTTAGGTACGTGGCTCCTGAATCTGCTCTACTTGGGACTAGAAATGGACATGAAATGAATTTTTTATTTGTTTTGTAATTCATTATTTATTTTGTTACATAACAAAATGAAAAACGAACCGTTCCCTCAAAGAAAAATGAAACGAAATGAAGTTCCGCCCCCCCCCCAGCGCTCTGGGTGCGGGAACCCAAGGGATTTTTAAACATTTTTTTGCCACCCCAAATGCCAGTCAGCTGTAGCTCGGACTTGGGGTGGTGAAAAAAAGTTTTTAAAACCCCTCCTTTCCCCCCACCCGATGGGGTAGGGGGAAAGGAGGGATTTTAAAACATTTTTTTCTTTTTTTGCCACCCTAAGTGCTGATCAACTGTAGGGTGGGTGGGGGGGAAAGACGGGTCTTTAAACTTTTTTGCCACCCAAAGCCTGAGCTACAGCTGATTTGAAGTAGAGGGGTGTGTGTGTGTGTGTGTGTGTGTGTGTGTGTGTGTGTGTGTGTGTGTGTGTGTGTGTGTGTGTGTGTGTGTGTGTGTGTGTTTAAAAGGCCATTTCTGCAAAGGATTGTGGAAAGAAAGTGGGTGGGCGTTGGTCTATTCTTTAGTCTAAAATTTCTTCTGTGTCTAGAGATAAGCCCTGTTTGTCTTTCAGGTGAAAAGGTGTTCATTAGAGCCCAGCTGTGCCTTCTCCAATGGCTGCCCAATCAGAGGCAGCGCCCTGGGCTTCCCTGCCCTGCCTCCTCCGGACACTGCCTCTCAGTGGGTGCCTACCAGAGGAGCCCGAGCTGGGAACCAATGAACCCTTCTTTTTTTTGTTTAAGGACAAACCCCTCCAGGGCTGATTGGTGTCCTGAAACAATTGGTCTCCCTATAGCAGAGTTATGCTCCCTATGAATTTTAGGTCAAGAGTAAAAAAAAAAGAGGCGCTCTTGGATTTTTCTTTCTTCTTTTTCTTCACGTTTGTCCCACTTGGTGGCAGGTTCCGCTATTCTTGTTTTGGCCCTCCACTTGGCGCGGTTATGGGCTAGATCTGGGTGAACCCCGGACAACTTCAAGTCATCCTCGAGGGTGTTCTTCCAGTGCTGTTCTGGACGACCTCTCAGTCGGGATCTGCTGACCTAGAGGGTGAGACCCTTTTTGGCCCACGTTTCCTCCCTGGCACACAGGAGATGACCAAACCAACATAGTTATGCTTCGCGCAGCTTGTGGGAGATCGGAGCAATGGAATTCCTATTTCATTATGCCTCTCGAACAATAGAAATTCTTATTCTGAATTCTGAGTGAAACCTAAATTCAGACCCTCTTCCTTCAATATCTTTAAGAGTTTCTTCCGTACGGTTATATAAGAATGTAAGAAGAGCCATGCTGGATCAGGCCAAAGGTCCATCTAGTCCAGCTTCCTGTATCTCACAGTGGCCCCATCAAATGCATCTGGGAGTGCACAAGATTAGATATCTGTTTCCTGATACCACTCCCTTGCATCCGGTTTTAAGACTGGAGATTACATATCTCCATCATGGTTTGTAAACTGTGATGGGACTTCTCCTCCAGGAATCTGTCCACTCTTCTTTTGAAGGCATCTAGGACAGATGCCATCACCACCTCCTGTGGCAGGGAGTTCCACAGACTAACCCAGCTACTGCCTATGATCCCCAACAGGCAGGTGAAGACAGACACCGAGCCCCACGATGACAAACTACAGGAGACCCGTAGAGACCATTTTAAAAAGGCAAGATTTGGCTCTTCCAGAATTCTTCATCTGGATGGGTGCTGCAAACACTTCTGACACGGGGACGAAAAGAAAGGCTCATAGATTATCCTGACCCGACATAAAACATCACTGCATCTGTAGCTACTTAGGTCCTAGCAAAGAGACGGCCGGCTTCGACAGTCAGCTTGCGTTGCCGTGTTCCTGGTTATAGCTTGAGGGCAGCAGAATCAATTGCCTATCTCGGTCTCTCAAGACAAAGACAATCTGCAGCAAAACAATCAACTGTCTTTTTGTACAAGCATCAGGTCTCTCTGCTGGCTTGGAGCAGATCTAAATAGAGTGGCAATCCCCCGATCGGCAAAGCTGTAGATTAAATTTAAGCGGTGCATTTGGCAAAAAACAGCCGCCTGGGTCAAATTATCAAAATGCATCGATTTTATGAACTTATGTTACATCTATTGCAGGGCTTGAAATGTAAGATTTCGGCTTCTTTCCTTCAACTAGGTCAGCAGTTAGTCTTGCGCCGGGCAGTTCACAGGCGAGAGACTGCACATTTCACGGCTCCATGCCAAGGACAGATTATTGGCACCGCTTCAAATACATTGCCTGCAACACCCAAGGGAGCATTTAAGAACACCCAAGGCACCAGAGGCCTCGGTTGGAGGCACAGACCAATAGAACCAGTCCACTTCATTTGCTAGACTGAGTTAGTCATCATTCTTTTGCAAACAGTTGCTAGTGAAAACAAGGACAACTTCCTCCCTGGTGCTCAACTTGTAGAAATGATTACTATATAAAAGCAGCACTACAAAGCAGCCTTAAGAGAGATAGATCTCTCTAAAGAATATTGGGAAATGTTGCCAGCCGACGCATTTTGTTTAATAGTTACAAAGCTGTCAAGTCAAATTTCCAGTTAGTGCAACGGAGCTGAATTCAGCTCCTTTTGTGAACTTCGCCAATTCCTCTGTGGCAAAGGAATACACATTAGCAACAATGAAATTTTAATGAAGCTCCCAAAGGCATTTTATACAGTTTATTACTCTTATTTCCCACATGCGTAGATTCCACAGACCACGCAAGCATTACTGTTGAGCTTGGGAATGAGAACAACATGGGTAAGATTATTGTTTGATGCAAACAGTCAGCATATTTACACCATTCACAGGTCAGGAGCCAGTGGTGTGCTTCATCACCTAACACTGGCAGAATCAGGATTTTCTTGTTGGCTACTCCTCCATTGTTATAAACCAGGCAGATAGGGCGGCGGGGGTGATGGTGGCATAGTGATGCAAAACACCATTGGATTATAAACAAGGAACCTTAAGACATTTTGCAGATACAGCAGCACGTACAAAATAATTCAGGGCATGAGTCAAGTGGATAGAGGGACGCTCTTCTCCCTGTCACAAAATACCAGCACTAGGGGACATCCACTCAAATTGAGGGCTGGGAGAGTGAGAACAGACAAAAGAAATTTTTTTTTTTTACCCACCGTGTTGTTAGTCTGTGGAACTCCCTGCCACAGGAGGTGGTGATGGCATCTAGCCTGGATGACTTCAAAAGAAGAGTGGACAGATTCCTGGAGGAGAAGTCCCATCACAGGTTACAAACCATGATGGAGATATGTCATCTCCAGTCTTAAAACTGGATGTAAGAGAGTGGTATGAGGAAACAGATATCTAATCTTGTGCACTCCCAGATGCATTTAATGGGGCCACTGTGAGATACAGGAAGCTGGACTAGATGGACTTTTTATTCTCTGTGTATTTGTGTGTTCTGCTTGCTGTTGAGAGTCATGAAGTGGGGAGGAGAAGAGGTTAGAATTTTTGTAACCGGGCTGTCTTGAGTTCTTGAGGTTTTGACCAGGTATTTGCTCATTTTCAAGCCCAAATGTTTTGATTTCACATTAGAGAAATTTCTTTCTTTCTTTCTTTCTTTCTTTCTTTCTTTCTTTCTTTCTCTTTCTTGATGATATGAAAAGAGCAAATAATTTCAATAGCCTTTATATTAGTTAATATGTGTTGTCCCCTAATTCAGAGAAATGTGAGATAGTTTGCAGTACAGTAGTCCACAAAGTACCGTAAAATAATATTACACCAGAAAGAGTATTAAAATACAAAAGCATCTTAAGATCATTTGGTGTGTGTCTGTGTGAGAACCAATAGCGCTGGCCAAACGCATTTTGCGGTCAAGATTTAGGGCGTTATGGCATTACCTCCTTTTCAATTACAGAAGTGGACTGTATTCTCAACTGAGCATTAGCAGTGATGTAACAGCCTCTATCACCTCTGTCTCTAATGTAGCATTCAATTGCTGAGTTCTTCAGTGGCACACAGTGCTGTTGTCAAACAGACAGGAGTAGCTTGTGGGTCAGTAGCTCATGATAGGGCCATCTCTGCAGTACATGAAAGGGGTTTGGGGTTAAGATAATTGTGTCAATGACGGGTTCCTTGCACTATGTTTTACACTCCGGAGAGTGAAGTTGAGCGGCGTAGACCATGCCTTGGCCTTTGGCCGAACATGTGCATTTCTAGTTAGGCTGATGTCAAGTGGAAGAGATGGAAGACTTTACCTCCTGCGATATCAAGGTTGTATTGGTTTAGGAGAAAATATGCTGAGCTCAAGGGGCCAATGATGCAGCTACTTCACGCGTATGCCTCTTAGCTGCCAGTAGCCAGCTCAGGAATCGGAACAGTTCCTTTTGGGTCAAGAAAATTTGCCGTGGGTGGGATGGTTTCTGAGACCTGCAGCACAGAAAGTAACTTTCCCAATCACTTATCCAATTTCAGCAATCACCTTCCTCCTCTTGATAACACAGTTCTCTCGTGTTTCAAATATGAGATGTCAGTTCTTTTTCATCATTCACTTTGTAACCTGATCCAGTTCATTCATCTTCCTGTTTCTTTCCTTTTGTGCGGCAGGTATCTTCGGCGATGGAAAAAAACAAAAAACAAACCCTGGATCATTTTCTCCCCCTTCTGTTCTTTGTACTTGCAGAGAAAATGAGGTGCTCAAAGTACAGCTAAAGAAATACGTTGGAGCTGTCCAGATGCTGAAGCGAGAAGGTCAGATGGTGGAAGGTGAGTGTAAAATTGCTCAGCCTGCTTCCTGATTTTTATTGATAGAGCTTTTGTTGCTGCCAGAAAACTTATTGCAAAAAAAAAGAAGGCTTGAAAAATTGATTCTTATTAGAGGTGCGCACTCACGAAGCAGCGCCTGGAGGAGGTTGGGGCAGGAAGGGTGTTTCTTCCGAGTGGGCGCCCACTGGAGAGGGTGGGATAGCAAACCACGAAAACTTCTTGTGGTGGTGACCAAAGAGTGCATCATCATTCAGCCTAACTTGTTGCATGTCCAATGTGTATGGAATAAAGCAAAAAGTGTTCTGCTTATATACCGCGCCATACCACTACAAGTAGTCTCTGGGCGGTTTACAATTTTAATTACAGTGCGCAGGCTACACATTGCCCCCCCAGCAAGCTGGGTACTCATTTTATCAACCTCGGAAGGATGGAAGGCTGAGTGAACCTTGAGCCTGCTACCTGGGATTGAACCCAGGTCGTGAGCACAGTTTTACCTGCAGTACAGGCATTTAACCACTGCGCCACGAGGCGCATAAGGGAGCCTACCTTTGTCTCTTTGTTAGTTATCTGACGACTTTATCGGGTGCTTTCTTTCAGATCTCTGGAAGTTGAGTCATGGCAACTGGACTTCTGGAAGTTGAGTCATGGCTACTGGACTTCTTTTTCTTGAGAGATAGAAACGTTTCGCTGCTCACCCAAACAGCTTCATCAAACGTTTCTTTCTCTCAAGAAAAAGAAGTCCAGTAGCCATGACTCAACTTCCAGATAAACTCACCTGGGTGACTGAGAATCTTCACAGGCAACTGGACGTCTTTTCTTGAGAGACTGAAACGTATCGCTGCTCATCCAAACTGCTTCGTCAGTCTGATAAACTGACGAAGCTGTTTGGATGAGCAGCGAAACGTTTCAGTCTCTCAAGAAAAGAAGTCCAGTTGCCGTGACTCAGCTTCCGGATAAACTCACCTGGGCGACTGAGAATCTTCACAGACATATTCTTTCAGATCTGCACTCTTTCCGCCAGCAAATGGTGGTGACTTCTCTCCTGCCATTCTGGTGGTTTTTATTTCTGCAGCAAAGTTGGGGAGGAAGGGTGGTTTGCCCTTTTTTCTTACGTGACCTCTTGAACTCAGTGGCCAAGGTCCAGCAGTGGTAAACAATATTACTGAAATGGGAGTGTGATTTCTCAACCCATTCCAGTGTCAACCTCCATGACAGTGAAGACCTACTGCTGAACATTTCCGAGCCTCCCAGAGTAAGTTTTTAGGTGAATAAGAAGAGAGATGCATCCAAAAAGAAATCCTGTGGAAAAAAGTAGTGGGATCCAGCAGGGTTGACTTGCCAGATCCCGCCTGATATGGGTTTGGAGGCTAACCTATAGTGAACATTTTCATTTTTGCTTATTTCATGCATTTTAGACTTCGCAAGCCCCAGGCAGCATGGCTAATGATAAGAAATTGTGGGATGATTAGTAAATACTCCTGACTTATTTAGTTGGTGAGGTACATAAGAACATAAGAACATAAGAAGAACCATGCTGGATCAGGCCAAAGGCCCATCCAGTCCAGCTTCCTTTATCTCACAGTGGCCCCACCAAATGTGTCCGGGAGTGCATGGGAGTAGATATCTGTTTCTTCATACCACTTCCCTGCATCTGGTCCTTGAAGTATCCCAGTTTTAAACCTGGAGATTACACATCTCCATCATGGTTTGTAACTTGTGATGGACTTTCCTCCAGGAATATGTCCAATCCCTTTTAGAAGGCCTCCAGGCCAGATGCCATCACCACATCTTGTGGCAGGGAGTTCCACAGACTAACAACACGCTGGGTAATTTTTTTTCTTTTGTCTGTTCTCACTCTCCCAACCCTCAGTTTTTAGTGGATGTCCCCTAGTTCTGGTATTTTGTGAGAGGTAAAAGGGCGTCCCTCTATCCACTTTACTCATGCCCTGCCTTGTTTTGTCCGTCTCAATCATATCCCCCCTCAGGCGCCTTTTTTCCAGACTAAAGAACCCAAGAGAGTAGTGGACATCCTTAGGGGGAACATCTGAGTATTTCACAAACCAATATGTCCCAGGACTCCCATTAAATGAATCCATGGCAGGAGAAGTGATACGAAGCTGCCATAACTATCTAGAGTGGATAACATCCGGAGTTACGGAAGTGGATTTGAACATGGGGACGTTGCTGTACCTCCTCCCATTGTAGCCCCCTTTACCCTGGAAAATTCTGTTCAGTGGCCTTAGGAGAACAGTGTCTTTGCTTGGTTTTCCCTGCTGCTTCTCCCCATCTCCCATCGTAGGTCTGTCTGCCATATTTTTTCCCTTGAGAATAACTTGACCCTTAGGAAAATGGTTCTGGATGATCTGGCAAATGTCGAGGAGGGGGTGGGAAGGAGCCAGTAGCCAACCCACAGATGAATAAATGGTTGCTCACACAGTTTGGGGTTTAGCATCAAGTCAGGACAGTGGAAAGGTTAGACGAAGATTAATTAGTTTAATTCCTATTGGTAAAACCATCTGAGTTAATATAATGGTGTATTTCATTCAGCAGGTGTTGTAGTGTTTTTTTTTCTTAACAAGGAGTAGCAAAACATAAACCTTTGTGTGAGATTAAAAAAAAAATCTTAACCAAAACATGAACGTGCCATAAAATTAGTTGATTTTGGTTTTTTTGGTTTTTAACTAAATATTTAAGTTGAATAAGTACAAAAGTCCCAGCGATTCAGTTTGAAAAGGGTATTTTTTAAATGTCATAACTGCCAGAAGAATTCAGTTCTTCCTAATGTTCATCAACTACAACAAGGACACCAAAACACAACCAGTGTTCCCTTCAACCTGGGGACCAATATATCTTACTCAATTCCACCACCCCCTTACTGATATCTGATATGCTTTCCATGCTTTCATATCCCTTCCAGAGGACCATATACATAAGAACATAAGAGGAGCCATGCTGGATCAGGCCAAAGGCCCATCTAGTCCAGCTTCCTGTATCTCACAGAGGCCCCACCAAATGCGTCCGGGAGCACACGAGACTAGATCTCTGTCTTCTGTTACCACTCCCCTGCATCTGGTCCTTGAAGTACCCTGGTTTTAAGCTTGGAGATTACACATCTCCATCATGGTTTGTAACCTGCGATGGACTTCTCCTCCAGGAATCTGTCCAATCCCCTTTTGAAGGCCTCCAGGCCAGATGCCATCACCACATCTTGTGGCAGGGAGTTCCACAGACTAACAACACGCTGGGTAATTTTTTTTCTTTTGTCTGTTCTCACTCTCCCAACCCACAGTTTGAGTGGATGTCCCCTAGTGTTGGTATTTTGTAAGAGGGAGAAAAGCGTCCCTCTATCCACTTGACTCATGCCCTGCATTATTTTGTACGTCTCAATCTTTCAGATATCCTAATTGGAGCTTGCGGATAACAAGTGGTCTCCAGACCACAGTTTGAAAACTCTTGGGACCATGGACAGAGACCAGTGGTCCCTAAAACATAATTTAAGATGAGTCATCTTCAAATCATTCTTGGAGGCCACTGGTTTCCATGACCATAGTTGAAAAATCTCCAGGCCATTATGCACGGTCAGTGGTCTCTGGACTGTACATAATGTATTTATACTTTTGCAACCTGAAATAGCTTCCTCCTTAACTAAATATTTTCAGGCGCATATATTTGAGTGTTTCCCATATCCTGAACGGAATTGGAAATTATTCATGTAAATGATCTTTTAAAGCTTCTTATAATCTGAGAAATTATCTTTCATTAAATACTGACAGTTTCGGTGACTAGTGTAATTATTGGGCAATAGAGGTGGGGGTAACCTTGGCCAGCTATATTCTGCTATGTTACAATTATGTAAATTAAGGAGCGATAAGAATAGAAACCAAGTGGGAGAGTCAGGGAGAAGAAGGGGTTGATTTGTGAGAATGATAGCAAACTTTCTAAAAATGAATAGTTCTGTGCCGTGCCTTCTGGTTGTATTTCATCAGCTGTGGGTTATGTTTCTCTCCGCTGGTACTAAGAATAAATTTGAGCTGCATATGTTTTATAATATATGCGATTCAAACTATAATTGGCGAAGGCTGTTTTGTATGAAGAAATTGGGTGTGTTGCTGGAAATCAGTGTGAACATTTGGGGAAGTCAGCTGCGTGAAAACTCCTCCCCCCCCCTCATTTCTCATCCTCCGGGGACCTGTGTAATTGTTGGAATTAATCAGTTAAAACAATTTGAAAGCACATTAGGGCAGTGCAATATCCCCAATCAACAAGCACTGTCCCTTGCCAGTCAGCCACTTGCCAAAAGCAATCCTGAACAGAAAGAAATATCTTTACCTGCCAATGGAAAAATAAAATATGGGGTTCAGGGATTCATCCAGGCGTGTGCCTAACAGGTAAGCCTTAGCTTTCAGGGAGTTCGCAGTCCCTTCTGGCACAGATTGGCATCCTGTTCAGTGGTCTGCCGCTTGATTGATCAGGAATATTTCTGCCTTATTGGAATTAAGCTTAATTTTTTTTGCCTGCCTCCAACCCATCAGTCAGTGGGCTAGAGTGTTGAAACAGTCATCTCCAAAGTCAGCAGCTCGGCGGTTCGAATCCCGGGTGCCACGCAGCAGAGCAAGCTCCCGCTGTTAACCCCAGCTCCTGCCAACCTAGCAGTTCGAAAGCATGTCAATGCAAGTAGATTAATAGGTACTGCCGTAAAATGTGGGAAGGTAAACAGTGTTTCCTTGCAGCCATGCCAGCCACTTGGCCATGGACTTGCACAACACAGGCTCCTTGGCTTAAAAACGGAGATGAGCAACACCCCTAGAGTCAGACATGACCTTTACCTTTAACCCATCAGCCACTAGTTTGCAATTGAAATAACTCCCTCAAGTTTGAATGGAAAGGAGAAACAGAGTTTGTGCCCACTACATATTCAGGTGACGATGAACCCCCCCCCAAACTCTGGAATCTCAGTGGTTTCCAGCATTCATTAAATAACAAGGGGCTAGAACAACAAAAAACAACAACCCTGCAGGACTCCCCCAGGCCTTCAGCCAAGTTGTCAAAGGGAAGTCCCTAAAGATCTGTGCTTGCCCCTCCAAGATGGCCTGGAGCCTCTGTAAAACAGTACCTTAAAGGTGGGTGCATCCAAGAGTGATGGCCCAAACGGATTCAACGATAAATGGTATTAGAAGACACTGAGAGGTCCAGCGGAACCAGCAGAGACTGACTGCCTCTGTCCAGTTTCAGCTTGGTCCTTGTACGGAAATAAGCATGATGGGACATGGTGTGAGTTGTTAAGCTGAATATTAAGTGCACATTTTGGCCTTGCATTGGACCTTATATAAGGTGTGTAGAAAAATAGTCATAAGCTAGCAGCGCGGGGGGGGCATGGTTAACTACCATTCGTCAGTAATGTCACATGATACCTGGAAGCTTTGAGCAAGAAGACAAGAGGGTAGACCGAAGCCATGATTATGCTTAGGATCGCTTTGAGCACGTAATGTTAATTCCACATAGTGTTAATTTGATGAATGTTAATTTGCAATGTCAGTTAGATTAACTGGTTAATTTGATCCATGCGGTATTACTTTGATTAGACCAAGGGGTTATAAACACTAGTGGTAAATGGGAGGGAGATGCACCTTCATATTCAACCCTTTCACCATCCCATGGACCTGGACTTACGAAGAACTATCAGCCATCAAACACAGATACTATGCTTGTTGTTGTGGTTGCCTCTGACTTATGGCAACCCTATGAAGGAGCCGTCTCCAAAATGCCTTGTCCTCAAAAGTCAAAAGTCCCACTCGGGTCTTGCAAAATCAAGCCTGTGACTTCCTTTAGGGCAGTGGTTCTCAACCTGTGGGTCCACAGATGTTCCTGCACTTCAACTCCCAGAAATCTGTCACTAGCTGAGCTGGCCTGGATTTCTGGGAGTTGTAGTCCAGGAACATCTGTGGACCCACAGGTTGAGAACCACTGCTTTAGGGAGTCAATCCATCTCTCAGTCAATCTTCCTCTTTTCCTCCTGCCTTCCACTTTCCCCAACATCCATGTTCTTTTCCAGAGGATCTTGCCTTCCGATGATGTGCCCCAAACAGGTCGACTTCCATTTCATCCTTTGTGGCTCCCAGAGATAGTTCAGGCTTTATAGGTTACCCTTCCAGTTCTCAGTCTTCTTCTGAGTCCCCATTGGGATTGATGCTTGAACCAGGATGCACAACATCTTCAAATGTTTCCCGTCTCTTCGTTGCCAACATTAAAGCTGTGGAGTTCTTCTGCGGTCACGAGGGTTGTCTTCTTCGTGTTCAGCTGAAGTCCTACTTTGGCACTTCTTTCACTTTCGCTAAAAGTCGTTTCAAGTCATTAGTGCTTTTTGATGGATATGAGATGGTGTCGTCTGCGCCTCTTAAATTATTGGTGTTTCGTCCAGTAGTTTTCACCCTCCTTCATCTGAATCTAGTTCAACCTTTCCTTATATGTTCTGCATACTGATTGAACAAATAAGGAGATAAAATGCATTCTTGTCTGACACCTTTGCCTAGTGGAAACCAATCTTTCTCTCCATATTCAGCAGCCTCTTGTCCATGATACAGGTTATGCTTTAGGAAATGCTATGTTTTTCTGGGAGTTGAGTCATGGCTACTGGACTTCTTTTTTGAGAGATAGAAACGTTTCGCTGTTCATCCAAACAGCTTCATCGGTTTGGATGAACAGCGAAACGTTTCTATCTCTCAAAAAAGAAGTCCAGTAGCCATGACTCAACTCCCAGATAAACGCACCTGGATGACTGAGAATCTTCACAGAAATGCTATGTTAAATCTCCTTTTTTTACCTTTCAAAATGTAACACACTGCTAAAGAAAAACATGCAAAATGGTCCTTATATAACTTGGCAAATTGAAGGTCATTTCCCCTTAGATTTAATTAATTTAATTTATGTTGATGTCCTGGGCAATTGTGAGTGCTGTGACATCACACTGCGTGTGCAACTGTGCTCCTGTGAAAGAAATAATGAAAGTGAACAACATTCATTTGCTAATTTCCTTTCTTTGTTTTGTTATTCTAAATTAGACCCCCCTATGTCTAAAAGCATTCACTAATGTGCCTTGTTCAGCTGTTCTTAAAGCAAAGGTTAATCAGGCTTCTGTTTTTTTATGCATAACGTGGTTATGGACAGATGGGGCAATAGACTCTCATGTTTTAACCTGGAACATTTTCCAAGAATCATCTTCTTGATGTCTTAGCTCAAGCTGTATTCATAAGGGATGCTCAAAGCATTGCAGAAAGATTTTCATTTGTTGAAGTGCCCCATTGTGATTAATACATTAGCGGCAAGTAATCTCTTGCCCTCGTCAACTGTGGGAATGAAAGTTGTGACGAAAGCAAACTTTGTCACGGCTTGTGGCCATCTTTGGCTCTCCATTTGTGCTCAGGGCCGCTTCAGGGGCGAGAAGATTGCTTTCGCTGATCCTATGAGCTCTCTGCCGCTAGATGTAGCCGCTACAGGGTCTACGTCTCCTGGTCATCCCAGTTTTCTGGGACCTACAGGCTGAGAGATTGGGTCAGCCTTTCTGGACCAGCTGAAAATGACTGCCGACCTCACCGGGACATAGCCCCACCTCTCAGGACATAAGTTCTTTGAAGAAGTGGCAGAACTACTTGCTCCCTTTACAAATGAAATCCCTGATTTTCCTATCTGTGTACCTGCGATATATGTTTTTATCTTCTTTTGAGCCACAGTTAGAATCATAGAATTTAGAGAATAATTGAGATGGAAGGGACCCAGAAGGCCATCATGTCCAATCACCTGCTCATTGCAGGAATCCTGTTCCAAGTAGATCTGCCAATTGGTTGTCCAGTTTTCTCTCGAATGCCTCCAGTGTTGGAGCACCCACCACCTCTTGAGGTCATTGGTTCCGTTGTCCTGCTGCTCTAACAGTTAGGACGTTTTTCCTGATATTCTACCAAAATCTGGTTCCCTGTCGCTTGAACCCACTGTTGCTGTGGCCTACACTCAGGGGTGACCAGGAACAGTTCCTGACTCTCCTCTATATGACAACCTTTCAAGTATTCGAGAATTACTATCATATTTCCCCTCAGTCTTCTTTTCTCAAGACTACACTACACACTCCCAGTTCTTTGACTTGGTTTCCAGTCCCCTAATCATCCTTGTTGCCTTCTGATGAACTTGTTCCAATTTGTCGACATCCGTCTTGAAGTGTCAACAAATGTCTTTTATTCTATCAGGACTGTGTTTGAAAGGCAGATATATGAAAGAACATACCTACTCATGTATGTTCTTTTTTGCATAGGGTTTGGTTGGATATGTCACAGTAACATTAAGGATAACCTTTTCCTTTTCTCCTTAAGGGTGTACTGCAAATAAATTCTTTTTGGCAGAAGTACAGTGGTCTCCTGCCCATTCGCGGTCCATATACTGCGGTCCCACTATATTGTGGAATCACAGCATATGAAAAAAGGCCCCCTGGGGTAAGAGGAAAAATGCCTGTTTTAGGCCTCCCGTACTTACCCCAGGACTGGTACTGCCTTGAATGGGCCTGCGAGGACCTTCCCGGGCCTTCTGGAGGTCTGAAAATGGCTTCCCTGTGAACTGGAAGTCACTTCCGGTTTACCATAAATCAATTCCGGTTCACATAAAATCTTTTCTGAGGCCTTTGAGGCATATCACAGATTTTCAGTTGTCATTGGTCAGGTCGGGTCCCGAAACCCCGCGCTAGGCGGGGGGGTGTCACTGTAGAAAGGGAGAATTTCTTAATTTAGATAGCCTCTGTTTGTGTTTTATTACCCTATCCTTGTCTTTATTAGACTTGGGTGCATTATGTTCTCGCTGGGAAGAAAAAACTGGTTGTCTCACCTGGCCTATTTCTGGAATGTAGGGTACCAGCTGGGAAATCACCTACATTAGCATGTCCATCTTCAGATTCTATGCCAAGCACTGCTGTTTAGAATGAGTCTTTCCTGGTGCAAGATGCTGCTTTGTAGGCAATTATTCCTCACACCTGGGAAAGCACTGTATAAGACTATCAGAAACGTAAGCACATTGAACCCTCTGTTTAAGGAGAATCCTGTTCCACAAACCGATGGTGCATCATAACACCCGTCCTCCCAAATTGTTTTTTCCCCTGTTCACAGTTTTTCACAAACCTGATGCAGAAATGTACCAACAGTTGTACAACCCCAAATACAAATTGATTCAAGCAAAAGATTGCAGAAAAATATTTGGATACTGATCGAGTCAGGATGGACTCATGCCTCTCTGGTTTATGTTGACTGTTACTGCTCCCCCCATCCACTGAATTGTTGGTTCCTTCTGTGCAACTTAAAAGCTTGCCCTGGAGGGCTTGGAACTAGAGATGGGCACAAAACGAAAAATGGCATGCTGTTTTGTTGTGTCATAAGGTTACGAAACGTTTCATAAAGTAACAAAATGGCAGACAGCATTTCGTTACAAAATGAAACACCATTTTTTACTGTTGAAATGAAACAATTGGTTCTCCCTTGCCACCCCAGCCACCCAGGTGGATTTTTTTTGACAAGTCAGGCTGTGAGGTGGGGGCCACCCCCTCTCCCCACAGCCCATCTTCTCAAAAAAAAAAACCCACCTGGGGGGCGGGGGTGACAAGGGAGAATAGAGCAGGGTTTGATTTTACCACTGCCTTCTCTGTTCTTCCTTCCTATCCAGCCTCCCAGGTGGGCTTTTTTGACAGGTTGGGCTGTGGGGAAGGGGCTGTCCCCACTGCCCACAGCCAAACCTGTCAAAAACACACACACACACACACAAAACCTGGGGTAGGGACAACAAGGGAGAACAGCACATGGTTTGAATTTACCTCTGCCTGCTCCGTTCTCCCTTGCTGCCCCAACCCCTGTGCCACAGGTGATTTTTTTAAACAGGTTGGGCTATGGGGAGTGGAGGTGGCCCCTCCCCACCGCCCGACCTGTTTAAAAAAACCCACCTGGGTGGCATTGGGGAGAATTGGAGAGTGGAGCAGGCAGCACCAAAGTCAAAACCTGGCCCGCTCTTCAGTTCTCACTCCTTCCCCTGCCACCCAGGTGGTGTTTTTTGCCAGGTTGGGCTGTGGGGAGAAAGGGCAGCCCCCCTCCCCACAGCCCAACCTGTCAAAAAAAAAAGCAGCTGGGTCGCGGCTGCTTCTGAATAGTTTCATTACAAAATTCTATTAAAAAATTGTTAGCAATGAAACAAAACGAAATGAAATTGAATAAAACGAAATGAAATGAAACACTATTTTTCCAATTTGTGTCCACTTCTACTTGGGACCCCTTTTGGGACATTTTTCTGTCACTGGGGAGAGGAGAAAAGTCCAAATCCTGTAGGCATTATGTACATACCAAAGCACACTGCTGGATTTTCTGCCCATTTGATCCCTTCTTTCTCCCAGAAACTTGAGTTTTCAAGAGTTACAGAATAAAGATGAGTTCAGACAAAACAAGCAAAACAGTTATAAGGTTCAACTGCAATTAAACAAATGGTAAAATCTGGCTCTTTCTTGATGAAAACAAGTTTTGAGCCCTTCAAGCTCAGTTTTGAACCCCCAGCAGCAGAAAATAGAAAACCAGCCACGAGACAGTTGTCCAGAAGTGGTGTATACTTGTCCCAGGAGCATCAGCGTGTCTAAACTAACTGTGTGTGCAGTAGGATTAAGTCTCCACCAATTTACCTATTAGGAGAGCTCTTTTCCAGAAGTGTGTGTGTGTGTGTGTGTGTGTGTGTGTGTGTGTGTGTGTGTGTGTGTGTGTGTGTGTGTGTGTGTGTGGAGAGGGAGTTTTGGAGCTGACCCATTTATTTTAAAGTTAATTTATACTAGCAGAGAACTGTTGGCAGGGCGGGCGAATCCTAATTGGCCCCGATCGCTCCCGTTTTGGGTGGCCAGGCTGATGCAAATTGGAGCGGAGAGGGCTGTCGGCAGCAGGAGGGCGGGGTACCTGGAGCCAAGCTTTTTCGCTCGCGCCGCAAATAGCACCACTGCCCGGGCTGTGAGACTGACAGACCACCTGCTTCCCCCAGCTGTCTAATTGCTTGTCACATCCACTTTAGTGCCATTTAAAGAGCTCTCCCCACCTTGAGCCCCTGGTGAAGCGCCCGCCTTTGAGGAGGTTTTCCATTCAGACACCCCTTTAAAAAAAAAAAAATCAGCGTCAAGCAAAACACCTCCTCCCCGTGCTAGTGCCGTTGCTGGAGATGCTTGCGAACCTGTCATTTCCAACGGCCCCGGCACGGGAAGGTGCTAAGTTTAAATTGCACCACGTCTTCAATCCCGTCTGCCGTCTGCAGTGCGTTTGAGCAATGAGGTAGTGGAGTCATAACTGGAGGATTGGAGGGCCAGGATTCATCATCTGCCACCCCTGCTCTTCTCTGTTCTCACTCTGCATAGCCAGTGGAGGGAGTTGAGGGGGACATTTTCCAGCGATCCATTATTATCAGCTATTTTTGTTGTGGTCCAAAGTATTTTTGGGGTTGTGGAAAGCAACCAAGAGCTGTTAGGTATGCAAATGACCTGCTCCTGATAGCAATGAAAAGTGCTAAGAACTGGTTTGTTAGGGATCAAACACAACGTCTCTTTCAGGGTGCGGTTTTGGGGACACTCATTGAAAGAGGGCACTTGAGAATGTATCGCAGTGGTGTAAATGAAGGATAATTCCATTCATCAAAAGGTGGATTTTTAGATAACTAAGAAAGAGGGAGAATTTTTGGAGATATCTGAGCCAGCCAGTCCCTTGTGTGAAGAGTCATAATGTCCCGATCCCAGTAAACTGTCAGTGATGACGTTCACTGGCAGGAATCTTGCACTTTTTAGCATTATGTGATGAGTCTTGAAGGTGAGTCATGGCAACTGGAGTTCTTTTCTTGAGAGATTGAAACGTTTCGCTGCTCATCCAAACAGCTTTGTCAGTCTGAGGAAAGCTAGTTGGGAGTCCTCCATTGTATAGTTCACTTTGATCTCATAGCATCCTGTTCTGAAATAGGCTCATAAGATGAACAAGGAGCTGAATAGGCTCATTAGATGAACAGTAGGCTCATTAGGTGGACAGTGGCCCACCTTTACAACCTTCTCAACACCCATGAAGTGTGAGTCCGTAGGCTTGGCCTTATTGGTGGAGGTGTGTAGTATTCTTGATTTGTCTGGGGATTGTTGAAATGGCCGCTTGATATTAAGTGTACTAGGGAAGACAACCAAGGGCCTTTTCACACGACCTCTAAGATCCGCTGGCCACTTAAATTCGGACCAGAGATCTTAGGGGTTTGTCGCTGTTCCTGCATTCCCACCCCCTCCGCACCCCTGGCTGCTGGCTGCGTGAGGGGAGGGAGAAAAAAAGGAAGAAAAGAATGCCGCTCACCTCCGTTCTGCCGGTCTCGCTCTGTTCCCGGCAGCATTCAGCTCTCTTAAAGTGGCGGGGGGCAAAAAAAGAACAAACAGAAGCAAGGAGAGCCCGGTAGTCACTACTGTTATATCCGCATCAGGAATTTTCACCTCCAGAGAGCAGGTACCTGAAAAGTGCGCTGGGACGCGCTTAGGTGGGCGTGGTCGCACTTAATTATCTGTAAACTCCGGAGCTGGTGGGGAAACAATTTTAAGCTCCGGAGCTTGGAGCCATTTGCGGCGGAGTTTAGGGGTCGTGTATAAAGGGCCCAAGACAACAGGCTGGCTTTCCTGGATTGTGCAGTCATCATCAGACCCGAATGTGTCCTGGGAGTAGAAGTTTACACGAAACCCACCTACACAGATCAGTATTTACTGTTTGACTCCCACTATCCATTACAACACAAATTAGGAGTCCTCAGGGCCCTAAGCCACAGAGCAGAGAGCATCTCCAGCTCCAGCTCCACAGAAGCCAAGAAGGAGGAAGACAGGCACCTAAAGACAAGCACTGAAGGCCTGTGGATATCCAGAGTGGGCCTTCAACAAAGCAGTGTCCCAGCCCACAAAGCAGTATCTATAGCATGTAGATTTTCTTTAGGAATAAGACACCAGAAATGGTGTTGCTTCGGTGATGGGAAAACGGTTTGCTTCCCTCTGTGTTGGACTCCTTTCAATATCAAGACAAGCTGGCGCCTAGTCAGGGATGATATCGTTTGTAGTCTAACAACAACCAGACACAGGTATTCCACTGCTACGTGCCGCAAAATGCTAGGAAAAATGCTTTTAAAGAAACAGCACTGAATTCAGCTTTGCAGCTTGCAGAGTGATGCGAAGATTACCAGTACAATGGTACCTTGTATAAAGGAATTAATTCGTTCCAAATGAAATTATGTTAAGCAAATTTTCCTTTATACAAATTCCCATAGGAATGCATTGAAAACGGAGTGATCCCATTTTTATGTTGTACGGATTTTCCCCATAGGCGATTATGTTAAGCAAATTTCCCCTATCTCTGGAATATTTTATGTTATACAAATTTTATGTTATACAAGCTGTTTGTTATACAAGGGTCCACTGTATATGGCAGATTTCTCTGATGCCAAGATTATATGGTGAATTTAAAAAAGAAAAAATCTGGGAAGGACCAGATTTTCAACCACATTAATTTCTAATTTAAGTCCGTGCTGCACCTTTTGTTCTGCTTTCAGTCTTGCCCAATCTTTGGAATGTGGAGAGCGAGTCTACCGTTCCTGAGCAAAAGCAAGTAGAGAATAATGAAGAACTAGCAAATTCATATGAAAGAAAGCTCATTGAGGTAAGAATGTAATAAATTAATAAAGTGGAATTTGGAGTAATAGCTTTGTTTAGAAGTTGTAATTTTTTTTCTGCTGTTAAATTACCCTTTTAAAATCTTACCTTCTTTGGAAAGGAGTTTAACTCTGTTAGAATCTCGAGCACAAGTATGGTTTTGGGTGGTGGTGGATTTAGCTTCTGCAATATTTTCAGTTTTAGAAGAAGTAGCTGTTGTTAGTCTGTGCCAGCATGCCAGGCATTTCAATAAGTGGAAATAATCAATCAGTGATGTAGTGGAGCCATGGTTTTAATTCAAAGCCCCAGACCTTCTGATCTACAGAGACAGTGACAGCATACAACCCATCCACCCTGGCATTTCTTTTCCTCCTGAATTTAGCTGCAATAGTCACAGTGGCTAGGACAGAATCTGATTTTCCTATGATCATTATATTGTTGCAAGCTATCCCTGTTATAATGCAAGGTATTTGAGGGTGGTTTCTCCTGAACAGGTGATCAAGAGTTGTTAGCTTTACAAAACATCTGGTTCCCATTTGTTGATGATGGGCCAATCTTATTATTTACATTTCGGATTCTCCTTGTGTTAGTTGGGGTTTGGCTCAGGGAACTGTTATGGTGAGTGCCTGAAGACAATGACTTAAGATTTTTAAAACGCTGGCTTTAAATTTTGTGTTTCAAAATGTACAAAAGAGGAGGGACGTTACAAAAAGAGATGCAGAGTTGGAAATGGAAATTAAATGAGAATTGATTGAATTATTTTTTGTGAAAATATCAAATGTGTTGGTCAAAGGATTTCAATGGGACCATTCTGGATACACCCAGTCTAATTCTAGACATGACCCTTGCTTTTGGGAAAGCTGTTTTTAGGACACATCAAGAGAGGCTGGCAGGTTCACACCTCTAATACTTATTCCGACATGTGGTAGCAGCGACAACACAGTAAGGCACAATTCTGGATCAAAAGGCTCAGACAGAGGCGTTCATCCTAGAGATCTGACAACTGGTCTACAGTGGGCGAATTTGTGAGCCAGAGGGGTCCTGCTAGAGCTAGAGAGTCTTTTGCAAGACAAGAAACATGAATTGGCCAAAACGCTGGAAAAGTTAACTGTTGCCCACAAATTAATAAATGCAGGTGGGGTGGGTGGAGAAGCAAAACTTGAAAAAGTGAATTTCATGGACTACAATTCCCACGGTGGCTGGGCGGTATTGGGAGCAGTAAACAAAACAAAACAAAATCTTTTCAGCTCAAGGTAGGACAAATCCTAGGGTGAGATGATTGGCAGTTTTGAAGGTACGTGCAGCTCAAAGTTAACTTCTTTATCCTCCTCCTCCTCCTCCTCCTCTTCTTAGAACTGCAGAACTGGAAGGGACCCTGTGTGTTGTGTCGTAACAGTCGTGACCGACTCTTCGTGACCCCATGTCCATGGAGTTTTTCCTGGCAGGAATACTGGAGTGGCTTGCCAGTTTCTACTCCAGGCGCCTACAGCACCTGGTATTCCTTGGTGGTCTCCCATCCAAGTACTAACCAAGGCCTAACCCTGCTTAGCTTCCTGAGATCAGGCGAGATCAGATGCGCTTAGGGCATCTAGGCAGCCGGAAGGGACCCTATGGATCATTTTGTCCAACCCTTGTCAAGGAACTCCCAACTTGCTGAGCTGCCCAGTGGTCCCATCCTTACCAATGAGTGTCAAGATGCACTGGGAGAAAGGTGCTTGGGTGCTGGTTGTGTTGTGGGGTGCTTGGTTGAGGCACCTCCCTTATGAGGAAAGGCTAAACATTTGGGGCTCTTTACTCTGGAAAAAAGGCGTCTGAGGGGGGATATGATTGAGATGTGCAAAATAATGCAGGGCATGAGTCAAGTGGATAGAGGGAAGCTCTTCTCCCTCTCACAAAATGCCAGAACTAGGGGACATGCACTCAAATTGAGGGCTGGGAGAGTGAGAACAGACAAAAGAAAATACTTTTTTTCACCCAACGCGTTGTTAGTCTGTGGAACTCCCTGCCACAGGATGTGGTGATGGCATCTGGCCTGGATGCCTTCAAAAGGGGATTGGACAGATTCCTGGTGGAAAAGTCCATCACAGGTTCCAAACCATGAGGGAGATGTGTCATCTCCAGGCTTCAAACCGGGGTACTTCAAGGGCCAGATGCAGGGGAGTGGTATCAGGAGACAGATATCTAGTCTCATGCGCTCCCAGGGGCATCTGTTGGGGCCACTGTGAGATACAGGAAGCTGGACTAGATGGGCCTTTGGCCTGATCCAGCATGGCTGGTTAGGTGTGAGGGCGACCGCAACAATGAAATAAAGAGACGCCTGCTTCTTGGGAGGAAAGCAATGTCAAACCTAGGTAGCATCCTAAAGAGCAGAGACATCACTTTGCCAACTAAGGTCAGGATAGTCAAAGCTATGGTTTTTCCAGTAGTGATGTATGGAAGTGAAAGCTGGACTATAAAGAAGGCTGATCGCTGCAGAATTGATGCTTTTGAGCTATGGTGCTGGAGGAGACTCTTGAGAGTCCCCTGGACTGCAAGGAGATCAAACCTATCCATCCTGAAAGAAATCAACCCCGAATGTTCACTGGAAGGACAGATTTTGAAGCTGAGGCTGCAGTACTTTGGCCACTTCATGAGGAGAGAGGAGTCCTTGGAAAAGTCCCTGATGTTGGGAAAGATGGAAGGCAAAAGGAAAAGAGGACGGCAGAGAATGAGATGGTTGGACGGTGTCATCGATGCAACCAATATGGATTTGACCAAACTCCGGGAGGCAGTGGAAGATAGGAAGGCCTGGCGAGCTCTGATCCATGGGTTCACGAAGAGTCGGACACAACTGAATGACTGAACAACAACAACAAAAATACCAGGTTGAATATTAGCTTCTGCAGCCCTATAATAACAACAAGCATGGCTCTTCTTCTGTTCTTATGAGTAAGAGCTTTGTGCTGGTTGCCCTGGGCTAGCTGTTTGTCGAGTTGGCTTGTTGGGACAAAGACCATGGAGAGCAGCTGAGTTGGCTGAGATGTTTGTCCTTAACTGGACAATGGTCTGTGCTGAGGTGGTGATGCCCATAAGGGGCTCTTTATTATCCACATTGTGCTTTGCTGGCCAATGATGATCATTTCCTGAAACGGAGCCAAGGAGAGAGGGAGAGGCCAGCTTGACACACAGGGCGACTCGGCAAAAGGGCTCTTAATGAGAGCCTTGAATCCAGCTTCCCTTGCAATTCTCAGACTTTGTGCCATTTAGGACCCTATTCATCTTCTGATTTTTATTTATGATACGAACTTCAAAGTTCATCAGCTTTAAAACATATATTTAATCAGAGCTGATCCTTGAGGTCAGTGTTGCTGACGACGACCGTTTTGTTCTTTTCCTGCCTGTGAAGAGCAAAGACGGGGAAGAAAAAGCTTCTAGGATGCTTTATGCGCCGAGTCACGCGGATCCTTTGATTTAAGCTTGGGGCAACAGTTGAGGTATAGGAGGTAGGAAACCTAATTATACCCACACTACCCTGGGAACACAGGCTTCGGTGAGTGGTCATTTTTGTCCGTTCTTAACAGAGCTTAGGAAAAGGAAAGTTACTGTTTTTGGACTACAGAATAACAGAACTGGCCTGTTATCCTGGGCGTTGCTCCACCTTGGAATTCTCTGCACTGAACAGATTTGGACTTGTTCTACAAGACCCCCACTTCTTATCCCTCTCTGAGGGATGTTTTGGACCACAACTCCCAGAATTCTAAGCTTAGATTGCCAATGACAAAGGCCTGTGGGAGTTGCGGTCCAGAGCATCTGGAGGGCCAAAGTTTGGACATGCCTGGAACATAAGGTGAGGACATGGGTGGGTGGGTTAGACCTGTCCCACTTGTGCAAGGAAAGTGTTCAGCCATTAGGCAGTGCTCTCTGGCGGTATGCCACCGATCCCCCCGTTGGTAGCTTTAATATGCTAGTCATACCGCCACAGCACTTGAGCTAACAGTATTCAAGCCGGCACACACCCTAAAGTTTGGTTATGAATATTTATGGATGGATGGGGCTCAACTCCTGTCAGAAAAAAAGGTTAAATTTGGCACTTGAGATGTTTGACAAATTGCACAGGCCTTTTCAAATTCTGCTCGTGTGAGGTACTTGAGAACGTATCTATGAAGGGTTGTATGTGTGTGACAGATTAATCCCAAGTGTTGAATGTTATCGTCACTTTGAATATCTCTTTACAGCTTCTTGCATCTTGAGAGGAACGGCAGTGCGAAGAAGTGGTCCTTCCGCTGCCGCTGGCATTTGCCAAGTGGTCTTGTACTTATTAAAACCATGGTTTGGCTGAGCTGAGGCTAGGGAATGTGTGTGTGTGTGTGTGTTGTGTCGTCACAGTCGTGACCGACTCTTCGTGACTCCATGTCTATGGAGTTTTCTTGGCAGGAATACTGGAGTGGTTAGCCAGTTCCTACTCCAGGCAAAGGCACTCCTGGCCGCCGCTGAAACTTAGACATCTGGACTCAGAGACAAATCTGGGAACGCATACCAACTGTGCCCTTTTGTGTTACACAAAGCATGCAAAATTGTTATTACCTCAGCAAGTTTGTCTTTTCTCTGTTCCTCAAGTCTTGTCACACTTAACAGTGGCCCTAATAGGGCTTTCAAGGATTGATTGATTGATCAATCGATCGATCGATCAATAAATCCATCCATCCATCCATCCATCCATACAGTACGGCCGCCGTATCCATGAGGGATCGGTTTTGGGACTCCCCATGGATAGTGAAATCTGCGGATATCTGAGGATAATGGTGGCAGCAGGGGTGCTGGGGCGAAAGCTTTTGCCCCCAACAACCCCCCCCCCAATGATTGGTAGTGTGGCTGTGGTGACGAGGAGGGCTCAGCATCAGTAAGCTTTCTTTTTTTCCCCTCCTCGCTACCGGCTTTGTGGCTACTGTCTGTGACAGTAGCCTGCTTTATGGCTGTTTGCAACAGTAGCCTGCTTTGCGGCCACTGAATTATTTCCTTCCCCCCTCAATCCACGGATAAGTGAATCAGTGGTTAATGATTCAATGGATAAGGGGGGGTGTCATACATACATACATGCATGCATGCATACATACATACCGCTAAGTATATGTAAATATATTAATAGGATATCTAATGGATGGTTTTACCAATGCCACCCCTCCTCCCAGTGAGTTTCCAGGGCCAGGCAAGGGATTTGAACTTAAGTTTCCGGAGGCTTAGTCTGTCACTATACCCACTACACTGCACTGCATTTCTTTATGTCTTTAGCCATACGTTTTCATGGGGGTGGGGGGGGGAGAAGGTGGTGGGGTGACATATCTGGGAGGAGGAGAGGCATTAGTTATTTGCATTCAGCAGGGTCGGACTGCTCTTTTCAGTTGTAAATGTCTGCATTTTCTGTCCCTCCGCCCATTCTATGTATGTTATTGTGGAACATTTTATAATTAGCAGAACAAAAATATCTGAACCACAGCTGTCACGGCTGCAGCTTGGTGGCATGCAGAACAATGGATAAACACTTCTGAAGTGTGTTAATCATAATGATATAGGAAAGGCCAATAAATTATTCTGGTCCAATCAGGAGTTTTACAGAAACCATTTCTAGAGTAGAATTTCCAATAACATATAATTACATTTGGGAAGTTTGGGGCGGGTGTATATGCATGCACATGTGTGTGTGTATGCCTGCATGTATGTGTGTTTCCCAATTCAGAAGGCAATCAATAGCATAACATTTCGCTAGGAAGTCAAGTTCAAGCAAACACCAGCTGTCAATGGAAGAGAGGAAATCATAGTCCATAATGAACACTAGCTAAGGAATCTGTAAGTTGCACCACATATACCATATGAGGCACACTCATTCAGGATCTTCCTGGTACATTGCAACTACAGTCTTCTTATCACGTGTCCAAACAGGGGTTTCCTTAGGTTTATAACTGAGCCAAATTTCCTCCCCCCCCCCAATATCATTTTAAACATCTTATGGGAACCTTTGCTAATTGTCAGTATATTTACCATCCCTCCCACTCCCAGGGAGAGCAAAAGCAAAAAAGCCAAGCATGCTGCTTATATACTACCCCATAGCTCTTAAAGCACTCTCGGAGTGGGTTAAAAAGTACCAGTGAGCTGGGTACTCATTTTACCGACCTTGGAAGGAAGGAAGGCCGAGTGAACCTTGAACCGGCTACCTGGAAATTGAACCTCAGGTTGTGAGCACAGTTAGACCTGCAGTACAGCATTTTAACCACTGTGCCATGAGGCTGTTGTAACTTTTCTCCTACCATGAGGGGTTATTTAGCATAAGAAGATAATGGCAATGTTATGAGAGATGCGCTAAAATTATGTGTGGTGAAAGAAGATAGGGAATCATTTCTCCCAGGGTGTTAGAATGCAGTGAGTTGTAGTCGGACATTGGAGCTGAATAGTGGTGCTTTCCCACACTCCAAAATGCAGCAGGCAGACTGCTGACTGAGGTGGGGTACAGAGATCACATTACACCCCTATTAAAACAGCTCCACTGGCTGCCAGTCAGCTATTGATCACAATTCAAGGCGCTGAACTTGACCTACAAAGACCTGTATGACCTGGGGCCTAGGTACCTAGGAACCGGCTCAGGTGCTAAGGTCATCAGGAGAGGCCCTTCCCTCCATCCCACCACCCTTAGAGGTAGGTCTCGTGGGAACCCATGAAAGGGCCTTCTCGACTGCTGTGCCACGACTCTGGAACTCCCTCCCACTAGAGGCCAGGACTGCCTCATCTCTGTTGTCCTTCCAGAAACAGGCAAAGGCCTTTCTCTTCAGGCAAGCTTTCCCTGAATGATGGACTACCATTATGTGTCTTTTATATGAATCTATAGCAGGCATGCCCAAACTTCGGCCCTCCTGATGTTTTGGAGCACAACTCCCAGAATTCTAAGCTTAGCTTGCCAATGGCAAAGGACTGTGGGAGTTGCGGTCCAAAACATCTAGAGGGGCGAAGTTTGGGCATGCCTGATCTATAGGTTCACATAGATTTTGTGTTTATAACTACTTATAACCTTGTAGCTTTAATGTAATGTTTTCTATTAATGCTGTAAGATGTCCCTCAATTCCTTGTTCTCAATTCCTTGAACATGTCTTAATCGTACTGGACTGTATATTGTCCTTCATTACTGTAAGCCACCTTGGGTCCTTTTCCAAGGAGAAAGGTGGGGTAAAAATACTCTAAAATAAATAAATAAATTATGGAGAGGAGTGATGTAGTGATGCTAGCCGGGGTGGATTTAAAATAGGAATGGGCAAATTTATTATGTCATGCCCGAATGACAAAAGTATTATGTCATTCAGAAGAGGATCAGTCATCTTCTGAAGGAGAAAAGGGGATCTTACATCCCGAGAGGCCAGTTGCTAGGAGAGGGGATATGATAGCTATGTTTAAATATTTGAAAGGATGTCATATTGAAGAGGGAACAGGTTTGTTTTCCATGGCTTCAGAGACTAGAACTCGGGGCAATGGTTTCAAACTACAGGAAAAGAGATTCCATTTGAACATTAGGAAGAACTTCATGACAGTTAGAGCTGATCGGCAGTGGAATATATGCTGCCACAAAGGAGGGTGGTGGAGTCTCCTTCTTTGGAGGTTTTTAAGCAGAGGCTGGATGGCCATCTGTCGGAAATATTGTGATGGGGGTTCCTGCATGGCAGAGGATTGAACTGGATGGCCCTTGAGGTCTCTTCCAACTCTATGATTCTATGACTCTATGACTTACTGGTCCAGCTGATAGCATCCTTGGGGAAGCCTTGTTGAGAATGACTGATGCAAATTCTTATTGGAGGTTGGCCTTGGGGAGAAGGGTTGAGGCCATTCAGTTTCTGGATGACAAAGGCAACCTTTTACCCAAGAGAAAGAGAAAGGCTTGGAAAATCCATGCAAAAGTAGCACCAGCATTTCTTGGGAGCTAATTGGAAGCAGTCTGCAACCTGGGAGAGGTATGCTGAAAGCTATGAACTGTGTGAGCCGTATCATTAGTTTGTGGCAGACAGCTCATTAACAACTTCTCACGTCTGTTTGCCTTTGCCTCACTGGGACCCTTTACCGCTCGGGCTGTGTGGTGACCTGCTTCTGCCAGCCCCTCCAGTTTAAGGCAAAGATCTAACTTGCCCCAGAGATTTTGGCTTGACGATCCATAGAGACTTTTGATGCTGTTTTGGAAATTGGACGGAGACTTTTGAAGACATG
Source organism: Phrynocephalus guinanensis (assembly GCA_037367245.1). Classification (NCBI taxonomy): domain Eukaryota; kingdom Metazoa; phylum Chordata; class Lepidosauria; order Squamata; family Agamidae; genus Phrynocephalus; species Phrynocephalus guinanensis. Next base: position 7,452,537 of record CM074751.1, on the reverse strand, counting down.
TTTCTGAAAATGTCTGGCATACAACAAGCTAGAATGCGAGTGCAAGAATTTTTTTAAAATATGTATCTGTACTGTATAGGTGCAAACTACAATGGTACCTCTACTTACGAATTTAATCCGTTCCGAATGCATGCTCATAAGTTGAACGGCTTGTAAATAGAGCAGCCATATCTAAAAAAATCTACAAAATAATTAAAAAAACACAAAATTGTAAGCAGAGCAGACCGTGTCTAAAATTTTTAAGGCAGCAGTTAAAATGCCAACGGTTTCTCACTCTTAAGTCGAATTGCTCGTAAGTAGATCCACTCATAAATAGAGGTACCACTGTATTGGAAAGTTTATGAAACAAATCACAGTTGAAGGAAAGGAACTGGATTGGTTTTAAGGATGAATCCTTAAAGCATGAAAGTTATCTTAGAAGTTTTTCTTAGAACCGCAGAGTGGGTAGAGATCCTCTGGTTCATCAACTCCAATTGAAATTGGACTCCCAACCTCTGTCTCCCCAAACGAATGGAACTATCTGATAGTTATCAGAGAGAAAATGCCTCTTATACGTATTGCCAAGAAACAAGGAACAAAGAATACCGCAATACTCATGTCTTGCTGGTAGGGTGGCTTTCTCATAGGCAACTATGCTGAATATTGTGCGATCAGAAAGCGAAACTAGATTGGCCTCTGGTTTGCTTCAACATGGCACCAAATCCAGACATTCGATTATTAGATATACAGTAGGATCCCCGTATCTACTGATTCATTATCCACTGATTCAGTTATCCACGGTTGGCATAGGAAAAAAATTAAATAATTCAGGAGCCACAAAGCAAGCTGTAAAGCAAGCTGTTGTCACAAACAGCAGCTGTAAAGCAACCTATTGTCACAAATAGCATCTGTAAAGCAAGCTACTGTCACAAACAGCAGCCATAAAACAAGCTACTGTCTCAAAACAGCAGTCATAAAGCACACTACTGTCAAGAAACAGCAGTTTGGGGGTGGGTGAGCAGGTGTTCTCTCTTATCCACAGTTTTCATTATCCACTGGAAGGCCTGGAACCAATCCCCAGCAGATACCAAGGTCCTACTGTATGTACAGTATCTTCTTTTTTTACTTCCACTGAGCTTAAAGGTAAAGGTCCCCCCCCCCCATGCATGCTCGTTGTGTCTGACATCTGAACCCCAATTCCCATCATATTTTCAGGGAATGTAGGGGAGAATCAGAGGAAGCACCCCTAAAAGTTTGGGGCCTCTAGATGCCAGTGTGTGTGTGTGTGTTTTTATAGCATTTTAAAGAAGAGACAAATTGATTCGTCACTGGAAATTTGTCGATTCGTCAGTCCCGATGAATCACAAAGCATGATGAATCACCATTTTTATTCACTTCTAGATCTATCCAAAATCCTTTTACATAAGTTATGCCTGCAGAAGGCTGGTGGCACTGCTGAAGGGGTGGGTAGATTTTCAGCAGTTACAGACCACATAGGTGGGAGATCCCTCAGGATATTGGTGCATGCATTGGTGATCTCCAGGATAGATTACTGCCTCCACACTTCCTCTCATCAGTGAAACTGAAGTCCTTGTGGATATAGCTCAGCAGACGGTCCTGGAAGGTCAACAGCAGCTCTATAGAAGAGACAAAAATGCCCAGTGCAAAAAGTGTTCTGCTTATATACCGCCCCATACCACTTCAAGTAGTCTCTGGGTGATTTACAGTTTTTTAATTACAGTATGCAGGCTAAAACATGAGGGTACTCATTTTACTGACCTCGGAAGGATGGAAGGCTGAGTGAACCTTGAGCCTGCTACCTGGGATTGAACCCCAGGTCGTGAGCACAGTTTTACCTGCAGGACAGGCATTTAACCACTGTGCCAGTGCAGGAGGCAAGTTCTTGGAGGAATGTGACCTGAAGAAGCAGGATCATCAGGAAGTATGCTGTCTGTTTGGAGCTAGGGAATGGCTATCAAGCCCTCTATCAAGATAGTGATGCTTGGCTACCCAAGCAGGGCCATTGAGACCCAAGACTTCCACAGAGACGGTGACTCTGAAGAATTAGAAGAAAAGCAGCAGGCCCAGGCTGCCTTCACTGACTGGAGTTTGAAGCTGAAGGAACAGGGAGAGCAGAGACTGTGGAAGCCACCATGGAATGTATGTTGAACCCATAAGGATTCTTGTCATTTTCCAAGCTCCCAGTTCAACACCACATCATTCTTGTGTGTGAGGGAGCGTGCAGTGTTGCCAGATAAAATTTTTGGCCTATTGCAACTGACTATGAGGTTCTGGGTGGGAAGGTGAAGAACCATGGAGCCCAGGCGATTCTGTTTGCTCTCTCTTTCCTGTGAAGATCCATCAAGAGAAAGAGAGAGAGAGAAAGAAAGAAAGAACAGAAGCAAATAGCTGCTTGCGCAGCAGGGTGTCATCTGGAAAGCTTTGCTTTCTTACACCACAGCCAGTATTTCTCTGAAGAAGGCCTAGTGGCACGTGACGAGTCTCCACATTGTAACTGTTGGAGGAATATATTTGCTAGGATACTTGCAGACCTAGTCTTTAAACTGAAGTCCGCATTTACGTCCCACTTTGAATCCAGGGAGGCTGAGGTAATATATGGAGCTTTCCTTCATTATCCTAGGAGCAAACGTATTGGATAAATCAGGCGAAGAGGGTGGGGTGAGTTTTGCACTAAGTCAAGTCTTGAACCCAGGACCTTGATTTCTCTTTCTGGTCTCGAAGCTCTTCTCAATGTTTGGGATTACCCTTTGCAAAACAAAGGGTTCCCTTTTCAAACTATCCTTCTCCACAGAAAGAGAAGAGGGGTAGGGGTTACACTGTTCCCTTCCTTCACGCAGTTTGGTCCACCCTTTCCGGAACGCCTTGACGGGCTTCTAGTTGGATCATGTTTCTGAAATCATTTTATGTTTCAATTCTGCCCCCTCCCCCGTTTGTATTTTACCCGAACAACTTCTAATGCTTCAGACGCATTCAGAGGGAGAGAGAGTCTTTAGCTTTGCCCTTCAGAACGCTCAGTGGAGCTGGTGCTTGTAGGCAGGAGGAGTAATTTTTCCCTTCCCCCCTATTCAAAAGGTCCCTGCATGCCACTTGTATTACTTAATAATAGTAGTCAATGAATTGTCCTTGCCTTTTTAAACCAGGACCATAAGGCTGCATCTAATACCCTTCGTCAATGCAGTGAGAGGATTAACTTGAAATGTGCCTTGATTCTTCCTCTCCTCTACGACGTCTCTTCTCTTTGTATTGGATAATTGGAACACCGTGCTCTTCATGGTTGAGCAGTCCGGCCTCATCTCTCTGCGTTACAGCCTGAAATGTCTGGCACAACATCTACTGTCTGATCCGCAATATTTATTTATACTGTTTCACCTGTAAACATTCTAGTGCTTACAGGTGTCTTATACAGTATATACCTGCCAAAGTACTCAAGTCTGTTGTCCATGTCCTCTTCTGTGTTCTGTATCTTGTGGAAAGTCAGGACTTTTTGCTGTTGGTCTCTAACTGTGCAGAATTTTATCTTTGAGGACTCGATTGGCTTTATTGGATGCCGAGTCAAAATTTTCTCCAGCAGTTTTAACTTTATTTATTTATTTTTTAATAAATATCTTCACTGTACTTTTCTCCTTAAAAAGAACCCAAGGTAGCTCACATCATTAAAAGACAATATTCAAAGCTAAAAAGAATTAGCATACAAAGGCAGCTTACGTCATTGAAAGATGTCCGTGGAGATTCTCAGTCATCCAGGTGAGGTTTTCCAGGAGTTGAGTCATGGCAACTAGATTTTCTTTTCTTGTGAGGCTGAAATGTTTTGTTGCTCATCCAAGCAGCTTCATCAGTCTGAGGAAGGTTAGTAGGAGGTATATTTGAAGGATAAATTGGAGGTCTCCTACCAAGCTTTCTCAGACTGAAGAAGCTACTTGGATGAGTAGTGAAACAATTTGATCCCCCCTCCCCCAAAAAGAAGTCCAGGTGGACTCCTGGATCATTAAAAAAGAGTTTCTGTTGTTGTTGTTGTTGTTGTTGTTGTTGTCATTGTTGTTCAGTCATTAAGCCATGTCTGACTCTTCCACAGTAGACCAGAGCACGCCAGGCCTGCCTGTCTTCCGCTGCCTCACCGAGTTTGGTCAAATCCATGTTGGTTGCATCAATGACACCATCCAACCATCTCATTCTCTACCGTCCCCTTTTCCTTTTGCCTTCAATCTTTCGAAACATCAGGGACTTTTCCAAGGAGTCGTCTCTCCTCACGAGGCGGCCAAAGTACTGACGCCTCAGCTTCAAAATCTGTCCATCCCGTGAACATTAAGGGTTGATTTCTTTCAGGGGGGGGGGGGCGGAATGTGTAGCCTGCATACTGTAATTAAAAACTATAAACCGCCCAGAGACTACTTGAAGTGGTCTGGGGCGGTATAGAAGTCGAACACTTTGCTTTTACTTCAGTCTCTCTTGAAGTTCTTCCTTTTCCCTTGGCTGAGTCCTACCATGGTTTCCATGGCTGTGTCCCTTGGCCTCTTCCCAAATTCAACCATGGTCCTTGCATCTGTTGCTATCCCTGATGCCGAGGAAGAAGGCCGGTGTGATCGTCCGTTTGAGAGATAAGGACGTCCAAGGGAAGCTTCACTTTGCAAAAAACGTCCCATTTGTCAGTGACTTTGTGTGCAGAAGGCAAGATGTTGAATCCCCGATGTTGGGCTGTTAAAGAGTGTCTGGGCTAGCTTCTGCTCGTCAGTGTTGACCGTCGTAGGTCAGATGAACAAATGATCTGACCCTGCTTAATTTTGATATGTCGAAGTCAGGGGCTTATATAGCTAGGAGGTGTTTTCTAGTGAGATGATGTTACTCTCTTTGACATTGGACGTTAGCTGTATTTAGTGCACAGGACTCCAACTAGCCTCCCTTGCCTTCTGTACGTGCACAGCACCTTCCCGCTGCTGGTATGAGAAGAGCATGCCTTCCCCTCAAGGTTCCCCGGGCAGGAGCTGTGTCTGGTGCAGTCTTAGCAGAGGCCTTTGACGTCTCTAGCAGCACGCCTCCCTGCAGCAGCCTCTGCGTCACTTTCTCTTGCTTGCATGATCAGGTCGAAATGGGCCTTTGGCATGGGAACCCACCAGCTGCCCCAGTCTTTTGTCTCCCAAATTGTCTTTAGAAAGCTGGAGTGGATAAATCAAAACTGAGCTGTTGCCTTTTAAGTAACAAAGAGCCTTTCTTGACTAGGTCTAGGGCAGTGATGGCGAACCTTTGGCACTCCAGGCGTTTTGGACTACAACTGCCAGAATTCCAAGCCTTTATTGCAGGCATGTCCAAACTTTGGCCCTCCTGATGTTTTGGACCACAACTCCCAGAATTCCAAGCTTGTATTTCCAAAGGCAAAGGACTGTGGGAGTTGTGGTCCAAAACATCTGGAGGGCCGAAGTTTGGACATGCCTGCTTTATTGCCAGTCACAAAGGACTATGGGAGTTGCGGTCCAAAACATCTGGGGTGCCAAAGGGTCACCCCCTACTGGTCTAGAGTGAGTCTGGGACTGTGAATATCATCAGACTGGGAAGACTCCTGGAGCTAGTTCTTATCTACTTCCAGGAGTGTCATCTGTTGTGATTGGCTTGTGTCATCTAAGTGTCTTCTGCTGTGATCAGCTAGATGAAAAATGGGGCTTGCTGCATTGTTTTTACCGTAGCTGTCTGCATACTTCCCCTGCAGCTCCCCCCACTTCCTAGTGGCTGCCCTCCATGGCAGGCTTATTGGTGTTATGAACAAACGACCGGCCAATTATTGTAGCACCAAGTACATGGCTTGATCTGGATCGATAGTTTTTGTTGTTCACATCCTGTTTTATGCTGATGTTTTGTTCTTTTAGTCCTCAAAGTGTAGAGCCAGGGTGCATCTCACTTCGGAAAAATATAGGACATCCTTTGTCCCCAGTGGGGTGTAGCAAGGAGAGTGATGGTCTAGAACTCCCATGGCCATAAAAAACTCACTGGGGTGGGGATGGAACTGGTAAAATCACTCTTTGAATATCTCACTTACCTTGAAAGCCCTACTGGGGTCATTATAGGTCAGTTCTGACTTCAGGGCACATAACTAACTAAATAGGACGTTTTTAGTTTGCTGTTCCCGTTGTTGATGGCTGTGAAATTAAGTTGCATAGGTTGTGGTTCTGTGCACAGAACACTGTTTATCTTCCTGCATTTTACAGCAGTACCTGATTATCTACTTGCATTTACGTGCTTTCGAACTGCTAGGTTGGCAGGAGCTGGGGTTAACAGCGGGAGCTCACTCCACTGCGTGGCACCCGGGATTTGAACTGCCGAGCTGCCGACTTTGCAGCCAACAGTTTCAGCGCTCTAGCCCACTGAGCCACCACGCCCCCCTTTTTTTACTATTTTTATTGATTGATTGATTGGATTTTTATACCGCCCATCTGGCAGCAAGGTCACTATGTACTAGCTTACAATTGTTTTTGATGTTTCTCCATGACACCACTGCCCTCATTTCCACTGCGAGAACACTGCCTTAGACATTGACTATTTGTTCATCAGTGACAAGCAGGTCTTTCCCTATCACCTGATCCTTTATGTTTAGGGACGAAATACTTCTGGCCCACGGGCCAGGCGTGACTCACGAGGGTTCCCCATCCAGCCCTTCTGCTGTAATCTCTGATGGCATATTTTAGACAAGATGGCCTTCAAAACCTCGGAAGAGCTATTGTTAGAGGGCTTCCATTGGAAATGACAGGCTCTGAAACCGACCTTTCTTTTGCAAGCTTGCTGGGAAACATCTGAATCAGTAAAATCTACATCGGGTTTTACCCACTTTGCTTTGGTCCCACCACTGCACGGGGAACTGCCCACCACACAAAGGTGGCTGCCACAGCAATTTCCAAGTTGAAATGTGGCCAAAGACATTTCCTCTGCGTGAACTAGAGACACCTGTGATTCTAAAGATTTTCTCCATACAAAATACTGTATATGATTTATTTATTTATTTATTTATTTATTTATTTATTTATATACCGCACATCTTCTAACAGAACTCCAGACAGATTCAGTGGCTAAATATTTATCACTTGTCTATCAGAAAAAAACACTCCGCTTCCCAGGCCAGACCCGTTTTAAGCACAGAGTAATTTTAGACAGATTCTTTTATATTTATATTGATGCACCCAAGTATATCTGTACATTTGTTAATATATTTTATGCCAATAAAGGTGAATTGATTGATTGATTGATTGAATAATACAATAAAAGTGACAGTCTCACCTACGATATAACATCTTGCTCTTTCCCCTTTTAAAGTTCTTGGTATGTTAGAAATGTACTTTTAATTAAAAATGTTATTCATTGTGATTAGAAACATGTCTAAAGGAGCCTTAAATAGTCTGCCCTTTTAAACAAAAATAGGTTCCAGGTGGTCTTCACCAGATTGAATGGCATGCTTTTCAAACCAATAACAGCATACAAGCATATGTTGGCATTTGGATTGCATTTTCAAATTTGATTTAAATATATTATGCGTTCACGCATGGAGTGAATTTATGCTTGGCAAAAATAAAATGCTATCTTAGAAAAAAACAATTGAGGTAGCTATTTATGTGTTTGTTCATGTGTTTTTTCAAACATATATGCATACACAGACAAAAATATTCAAATGCACACATACAGACTGGGATGCACAGCTTGAAAGAGTTACTGTTTTGGACTCAAACTCTTCAAAAATGCCCTGAAACAGCAAAACTAGTAGTCATAACTAGGAATTGTAGTCTAAAATCTAATTTTTCCAATCTCTGCTAGTACTGTGTGTATGTACGTACTGTAGATTTACGGTGTAAAACAGCACAGATTTAATAGACAGGAGGTGTAGAATAAAGCTGTACTTCGGAATTATTTATTTTGCTAGCCTTATAGCTGACGTGATCTTTGTTTAATTAATCGAGTTCTTGTATAGGGGACCAAACCACTTGTCTTTAGAACACTGCTTTGTAAAACAGAGGTCGCTGTAGCAGTTTCCAGAATTTTTTTCCCCAGTCTGGGAGAACAACGTTATACAAGCCCGTGTGTCAGTAATCCTGTTTTCCCATGGAAGCTTTTTCTCTGGAGTCTCTCATGCTCCAAATCAGCCTGCCTAGTCTTCGGATGGGGAGCTGAACTGTATACAGTCTTTATTGATTTTCCACTGATTTACCCAGCAGCCTCCAAGTTGGCAGAGCGGGGATGAGGGCAGCAATTTTTTTTTAATTGTCTCGTGGCACATCACACGCAACTCAGCGATCCCAAAATAGATTTTTCTTTTCTTTTTCCTGCTATGCCCAAACACTTAACTAGTAACCTAGGAAACATGTAGCGTCCCTTGAAAAAGGTCCCCTAGGTTGTCTCTCTCTCTTTGTGAGAGAAGGAACGTGTGCCTTTTCAGGAATCCCGTTCTCCTTTTATTGTACAAAATAAAATGACCCACCCATTGAGCCTAATTTGGCAGTGGCCTCGGGGAAGATGCTGAGAAGCAGAATGAAGAGGTTATGTGGCACAGGGCTTCTCCTGTACTTTCTTATCTAGCCTGCCTTGTCCCAATTGCAGTGGGAAAGGTGTTGCGTTGCCTGTAGGGCAGAAACGTTCAACCATTGTGCTAAGTCACCTTTTGGTACCAAAGTCGGTAAGGAGTGTGTTGTTGTTTGTTGCCACGGGCAACAAAAAAATCACGAGCTGACCTCGGTCTAGTTGTAGCTGAGTATTTTTTGAGCCTCATTGGTTTTGATGTAGTTGGAACAAGAGCTGCGCTGGAGGAAACCCAATAATCTTTGAGGGCCCTGTCCTGCTTCCTGCGATAACCAGCAAAATGCATCTGGCACTCTCCAGTGGGCCATGAAGGAAATAGCGCTATTCCACTGCAATGCATGTCCAGTAGCAGGCATGCTGCTGCTTAATGTGAGGTTTTTATTTTAGCTGTCAAGCTGATAGACGTCTCCCGTTAAGCCCGTTCAAAGCTAATGAAGCCTGCAGATATCACTGTACTTTATGGCAGTAAATTCCATAATTACTGATGTGCAACATGAAGTAATACTTCCTTCTATTTTGATAGTGGATTCAGGACTACAGAGTTAGGCGCATTTTAGGATGTGCTTAACTCTCCCATTGAAGTCAACTCGACGTGAAAGCGTTCATCTTTGGATCATCACCTACGCCACATCCCCCCCTCCCCCAGTATCTCGTATGAAAATGGTGATTCTGTATCCTGAACATACCTGTCAGAATTTGACAAGTGTCAAGTAGAATAAGGGTTTTCTTTTGGAGCAGTGTTCTTTTTTGCAATCCAAACAACAGGAAAGAGAAGTGAACACGGTATTTTAAAGAGGTTTTTGAAAAGCTTGCTGAAACACATCCATGGTTATGATGCTGCCTTCGTTCTAGTCATAACTGCATATTGAACATTTTTTGGGAAACAGGTGAGAAAAGATGTTCCATCGTGTTTTATTTATTTTTACTGAACTTCCTGTCACAAACCATGTTTGATGGAAGAGAGATCTCAGCAAAATCAAAGAAAGTCTTGAAAGATGGGAAAGAGCCATAAAATAAAGCAAGAAAACATAAATACAGAGAGGGAGGCTCCGTTGAGCAAGCTGGATGCTTTGATAAAATGTGACGTTTCGAGTGGCCCTTTGCCCCTCTTCCAACAACTTTTACCTCAGTTATATTTGCATGTGATAGCAATTAAGACACATCTTCTGTCAGTCTTCTGACTTCGTAAACATCTGTGGTGAGACATTTGAAAGAATAAGTACCACCACATCCCCAGCTTTCTTCAACACCTCCTTTTCTGTTTTGGCACCTAGATTGTGCTTTACTGGAGTCTTGGGGCCCAAACAAACAGCTGTGATGGAAGAAGTTCACGTTTTGAACTGAAAGTCCTTGAGTATGTGCCAAGTCCAGGCGGCCATGTTTAGCATAATCCAGATGTGGCTGGCACATGTAAAAGGGCGAAAGAGGAGACTGGGCTGAAGGACGAGCCAGGAATTAAGGCTCAAAAATAACACGGGACTGCTGAACTCTGATAGACCTTTCAAAGGTGAGAGTGGGTAATATCGTTATTAGATTATTTAAATATGATAAAAAAAGAAGCTAGCTTTTGGGGCATTCAGGTCTTCATCAGACTGGGAGCCACCCGTGGTCCCAAAATGTTTTTGACTCACAGATCTCTTGAATGACTGGCCATTGTCCACATCTATCCCAATGCAATATTTTTTGGGTTGGGTACAGAAGGAATGGAGGAAGCCCAATCTGAGTAGTATTTCAGTGAATTTTGCTGAAATATTTCCAAAATTCCGTGAAATTTCCTGCAATATATTCAGTGATTCTATAGCACACATTTTGGAAACCAATGAGGTGCCACCATGCTGCAGAAACAACATACAAATGCCAAAAATCATGTTCAGATGTACAGGCCAAGTTTCCCCTAAACCCTTTTTTAAAAAAAGTAAAATTCAAAATGGGGGCTGCAGACCCAGGTCAGAGGTTCAGTTTCAGATTTTTATTCTTCTGGATTTGAAGATTTTCAATTCTGCTCACGCTACACCGAGAGTGTTGCCACTTTGCCATGTACTGAAAAACAACTTTCCCTTTTGACTGGCTCGGTATTCAAATGAAGAGGCTTTTGCCTACCTTTCTGTCCAAGAAGTTTCAGTGACCAGCCAACATGCGTGGAGACATCCCAGGGTGTGAAAGTACTTTTGCAGAAAGATTTCTGCCTACCGTTTAGCGGCTCCCCAGCAGAGGCTGGAAAAGTTGAATGGGTACTGAATTCTCCGAGCTGTAGTCCAAATATCTCACTTGTGTCAACTCTCTGCTTAGAGGCTGAGCAGATCTTAGAATCCTAGAACAGTGGTGTCCAAACTTCAGCCCTCAAGATGTTTTGGACCACAACTACCACATTCCTTTGGCATTGACAATATAGGCTTGGAATTCTGGGAGTTGTGGTCTAAAACAACTGGAGGGCCAACGTTTGGACACCCCTGTCCTAGAATAATTGAAAGGGCCTGTATGACCCTTGAGTCCAATCCAAGCAGATCTAATACCTTGTTCTCCAGTTTTCTGTTGACTCTCTCCAGCGTTGGAGTGCTTACCAGCTCCTAAAATAATTGGTCCCGTTTTTGTACTGCTCTAACAATTGAGATGTCATCAGATATTCAGTCTAAATCTGGGTTCCTGAGCCCATAATTATGTGCCCTGAACATTGTGGTGGCAGAGAAGGGATCCTGCTTGAATGCTTTTCAAGTACAGTGGTACCTTGCATAAAGGAATTAATTCGTTCCAAATAAAATTATGTTAAGCGAATTTTCCTTTACAAAAATTTCCCATAGGAATGCATTGAAAACAGAGTAATCCCTAATTGTGACCATTTTTATGTTGTAAGGAATTTGCCCCATAGACGATTCTGTTAAGCAAATTTCCCCTATCTCTGGAAATTTTTTTATGTTGTATAGATTTTATGTTATACAAACCATTTGTCATACGAGGGTCCACTGTATTTGAAAACCGCTAAAAGACTAAGAGGTGACCTGATTGAAGTTTATAAAATTATACACAGTGTGGACAAAGTAGATAAGGAAAAACTGTTTTCCCTATTGCACAACACTAGACCTAGGGGGAACTCCATGAAACTTTGGGGTGCTAGATCTCAACCCAATAAGAGAAAGTACTTTTTCACCCAGAGGATCACTGGTCTGTGGAACTCCCTGCCAGAAGAAGTGGTGGCAGCTGTCCGCCTTGACAGCTTTAAGAAAGGATTAGGCAAGTTCATGGAGAACAAGCGTATCAATGGCTATTATTATGGATGCCTAAGGACAACCTCTGAGTGGGAGGGATAGGCAGGAGATCTCTCAATGCCATTTGTGAGGATTCATAAGCAGTTGAAGACACCTGCTTGGGCATACCCTGAAGCAAATGGTGAGCTACTGTGTGAGACAGAATGCTGGACTGGATGGGCTGTGTCCCTCCCCACCCTTCACAAGGCTAAGCATGCTGAGTTCTTCCAGTCTTTCCTCACAGGGCCTGGTTTTCAGCGCTCTGATCATCCTTGTGACCCTCCTCCCAACTTGTCCCAGTTTGTTGCCATCCTTAAAGTTCCGAACACTTTGCTTTGGTGTTCGGAACTGGACACCGTATTCAAGATGAAGCCTAACCAGTGGCTAATACAGGGGGGGAAGTCTTGAGAATGTGCAAGATTCTTTGTGGTTTTCTTTTTCATTTATAGGGAGAAGGCTTTGCCTTCCCCCGTAATAAAGCATCTGAAATGGTATTCTCCATGTCCAAAAGTACTGTGGATGTACAGACGAATTCTGAAGATATCTTGGACAGCCAGAGTCACAAATGTGGCTGTATAACAGTGCATGAATAAAAAGTTAGAAATCCTCAATATGGTAAAGAGAAGAAAATTGCAATATTTGAAACATACAACGCTCAATAAGAAATGCCATCTGCTGCAGGTTATCCTTCAAGGAAAAATAGATGGGAAGTATGGCCGGGGTGTAGAAGAACATTCTTGCTTAAGAACTTAAGCCAATGGTCTACAGTGAGCACAGCTGTTTAGAATAGCCTTAGAGAGAAACCAGTTCAGGCTACAGATCGCCAACGTTCTACGAGGACATGGCACATGAAGAAGAAGAAAAAGTACTGTCCACTTTAGCATTTTGCTGGACGCATGCACCAGAATACAGATTAGTTGCTTCTTTCCTCAATTATAACCTTTGAGCTGCTGATCCGGAAGTCCAGCTCTCTCAAGGAGTCGGTTGGAAATCTTATTTGGAACGATACTGCCCTGAACCCGCATTTTTTAAAACTACCGATACTACAGTGACCCCCTGCCTATCGCGGGGGTTAGGAACCCAACCATGTACTTACCCCCAGCCTAGCGCTACCCCGAACGGGCGTTCTGGAGGCCCGAAAATGGCTTCCCTGAGAACCGGAAGTGACTTCTGGTAAACCAGGAGTGACTTCCGGATAAGCAAAAATCATTTCTGAGGCCTCCAACATGCATAGAAAGGCCCTCAGAGGCCTCAGAATGATTTTCTGCAAACCAGAAGTGACTCCCAGAAAACCGGAAGTCACTTCCGGTTCACAGGGAAGCCATTTTAGGGCCTCCAGATGGCCCGGGAAGGCCCTCACAGGCCCGTTTGGGGCAGCACCAGTCTTGGGGTACATATGGGAGTTTCCCCCCTTACCCCAGGGGGCCTTTTTTCATATACAGTCCTGCAGTCCTGCGATATAGTGGGAATGCAGTATATGAACTGCGAACGGGCGGGGGACCACTGTACTGATACAACTTCTGCATGGAGTACATCTATTTATGCTGTCTTTGCTGCACCCAAAGGAACACCTCTTACATGATCTTACAAATCATGCTAGGGGTTTATTTATTCTGTTCCTTGCTTCGTATTTCCCAACAAGGAGATGCGTGGAATGAATGGCTTGTGAATGGGTGAATAGTCTTCAGAATGGCAATAATATCTTACACACGATTCATATGTAATTCGGATTTTATCTCTTGCTAGAAAAAATAATTGAAATCTTAATTGGATTATTCATTCCATTATTTTTAAAAAAAAGTTGAAGGAAATTGGCAGGGAGAAAATTAGCTGTTGAAAACACGTATGAGAATTTATTGATGGTTGGAGAAAATGGATGCCAGCAGGGAATTTTTGATAATTACAGAGAGAATGATTTTTAACTAGAATTAGTCCAGAACTCTTTTGGCTGGTTGTGAGTGATAATTACTACAGTAGAATGAAATCAGGTAAATTTAGTTGTACAACATGTCAGGCAGATTTTAGAATCTCTGCTATTGCTGTTTTCTCCCCCAACCTAAAAATTGGAAATGAACCTAAGCGTTTTTTTTTTAAATTTGCTCCCTAGTCATGGAAATGCAGACACGGAACCAAAATTCAGATTTTTCTGGTTCTCCTTTAGCAGTGTCATCTGTTTTGAATGTGAGGAAACTTCCCTTTTCACCTTCTTGACAGTGACTCTGCAGGATATCATTATGCTAGTTTTACTGTGTGACACAAGTTATTGTGTGCTGAGATTAATACAATGCCACTTTCTTTGGTTTCTCTTCTTCCTTATTTAAGGCGGCGTGGATTTCATGTTCATAAATCACAGACATAGAAAGAATTTATTTTAATGGCTGTATTTAAAAACGATTGTAGGTGAATCCAGGTTTAATCTTACTTGTTCCAAGCATGAGATTTTTAGAAGGTGATCGCCTGTTATTCTGAACAGCCCTAACCAGCATGGCTGGTAGCTACAGATGATGGGAGTGGCAGTCCAGAGTAGGAAAATATGTTTTCAGGTGTAGACGTAAGGCCTGGGGGGAGTGAAAGTGAAATAGCAGTTCTCTCATTGCTGGGTTCTACGTACTGCTCTTTGTTAACTGATCGAGTCTAAATCTATTAAAATAGCATGTACGTCGCTTTTGCTGATGACTGAAGAATTTCACTGATAATGTAAAATTCAGAAAAAAGCGGTTTGGAGCCGCGCAGCTGTTAAAACAAACAAAATCAAAACTAGACTATGGGTGATACCCATCGTAGGCTGCTAGTAGAAAAATTAAAAAAAATTGCCGAGTTTTCGACAGCAAGCCCTCTTTTTCAAAGCAGATATGAAAGTTCAAATATGGCAAGGGATGTAATTGGCCAGGAGAGAGTTCTTACTGCGCTTTCGAGAGCACAAGCTCTCTTTTTCAAAGCAGTCATAGGAGTCCAAACGTGGCAAGGGATGTAATTAGCCAGGAGAGAGTTCTTAAAAGTTCACGTGGCAAGATGGACACCAGGCTTCTTCTTGGAAAGCACAGGGCAGCCTAGTCCGACGGGGCTGGACTTTACAGGCCAGTTCAACCAAAGAACCACATGGTATGGGCACCTCCCTCTTGCTTACAACCACCATCTCTCTGTTGGCTCTATGAAGCACAGAGCTCCTGGTTGGCCAGCGATGGGTCAGAAGTAAGAGGTTAATTCAGAGGATGTCTAAGATAGGGCATTTATACACGACCCCTAAGCTCCGCTGCAAATGGCTGCAAGCTCCGGAGCTTTAAAATGTTTCCCCACCAGCTCTGGAGTTTGCAGACAATTAAGTGCGACCCCGCCCATTTTAGCGCGACCCAGTGCACTTTTCTTGTACCTTCTCTTTGGAGGTGAAAAATCTTTGATGCGGTGCAACGATAGTGAGTGCGGGGCTCCCCTCGCTTCTGTTTGCTGCTTTTTGGCTCCCGCCCCTTTAAGAGCTACTTTTACAGAGACGAGAGGCAGAACGAGGTGAGCGGCATGCTTTTCTTTCTCTTTTTCTCCCTCCCTCACGCAGCCAGCAACCAGGAAGTGCGGAGGGGGGTGGGGACAGAGGAAGAGCGACGAACCCCTAAGATCTCTGGTCCGAATTTAAGTGGCCAGCGGATCTTAGGGGTCGTGTAAAAAGGCCCATAGAGGAGAGTGAAAACATGAGTAGATGAGAAAATACATAATCTGATTTAGTTTAAGGTTTTTGCTCCTGAAGGTATTTTATGTTTCACATAAAACCCGCCTTACTCCCAAGTTACACATGCCCCATTTTCCACTTCTTCCTGCCCTTGGTCCAGCCCACAGTAGTTGCTAGACGCAAATATTGGGTTCCCCAGCCCACCCCAGTTGCTCTCCCTGGACTAGTTGGGGGTGCCAAGACTTCTGAAGAACAGTTGAAGAGAAGGAAAGAGGTGGCATTAAGAAGTGTTGGGGAGGCACGCCTGAGAAGGGTTGAGGGAGCCAAAAACCTTCAGGTGATGACGCTGGAGCTTCTAAGGTCTTCATTAGTTCAAACGATGGCTTTGGGGTATATTGGTTTGCTCTTTGGACACACAGGTCCCCTGGCTTCCCTCTCCTACCTCGTTCAGTGTGTGTTTTTGAAAAGAAGATAATTATGATTATATTTAAGGTCCCCTTCCCAAATTGTCTGTTGAGGTTCTCAGTCATCCAGGTGAGGTTATCCCGGAGTTTGGTCTTGGCACATGGACTTTTTTTTTTCTTGTGGGATCGAAGTGTTTGTTTTGCTACTCATCCAAGCAGATTCCTCTCTACCTGGATGAGTAGTGGATTCCACTAGAAAAAGTCCTGTTGCCATGACTCAACTCACGGTCTTCCAAAATTATTAGCAGTGCTTTCCTTTTCTCCAGTTTAATCAAATTTTTACTTTTTATTTATTTGACAAGTCTAAGCACAGTAGTGACTATCCTACCATATGCCATCACTTGAATCAGGGGATATTCCTCTTCTGCCATTGAGGGAGGTCATACCCCATCTATTGAAATAATATAAACAGTTATATTTATACTGCAAAAGAACATATATTTTCCCATGGTTGAGCTGTGTACATAATGTGACTTTTTGTAACTGGTTACTTTCTAGCTTTGGCATAAAACGTAAGGGTGAGGAATGGCACTGCCGTTCCTGAACCAAACTCTGTGCAGTTGTGGAATACAGTGGTACCTTGGATAACAAATTTAATTAATTATCTGAGGTAATTCGATATCTGAAAAAAAATTCATTATCCGAAATGCAGTTTCCCATAGGAATGAATGGAAAGCCAATGAATCCGTTCTGGAGCCTAGGAAAAAGACACAGACACTTGTGTTTTGTTTTTTTTGCTCAAAAGTCTTTATAAAATACACTTTAAAGGTACAGATGTGATGCAGCCCGGGATAACTCTTTTTTATCGATACAGGCTGGAAATTCGTTATGTGAGCCAGCCCATAGGGAAAATTCGTTATCCGAGGCAGCCCATAGGGAAAATTCGATATCTGAGGCAGCCTTATACCTGGAAATTGCAATATGTTATCTGAAAAATTCTTTATCAGGGGCATTCGTTATCCAAGCTATCACTGTACTCATTTGTGGCTAGCAAGTAATGATTCAGAGTGATATGGATACTGCTGAACAGTCTGCCTTTTCCTCACGCCTATTTCCCCTGCCTGCTCATATATGAATTTATTTATTTATTTATTTATTTATTTATTTATTTATTTATTTAATTTTCCCACAAGCCTTTTCCTAAAATCATAGTTTGCCTTCCTATACCACCTGAACCACAGCCAAACACATGAGGAACAGACATACTGTAAAGTCAAATATACGTCAAATTATACAACTGATGAGAAATAAAACGATAATCCCGAATAACTGACAGGGCTAATTCATTGCATCACAAAAAACATCTAGCAATTGTGTCTACTGGCTGTAAAACCAAATGGTTTTCATCTGGGTAATGCTTTAATCGGGTGACGTTAGCTCTTCGAGTTTAATAGAAATTTAATGTGTCAGATTATCCAGCACCCCTACTGAGTATGCGGCATACCTCAAATATTAATGGGGTTTTAAGAGTGCTTGATTAAAATGCATTATTTTAATAGCATGCCTATATTTTCTTCAGACACATCGGTCCCTGAAACTGCTTTGGTGATTGAGCTTTGATTCTAAAATAATTTATCTGTGAGGGACTTGTGTGAAAGATTCATTCTCCCTTTTGGGACGACAAAAGATTTCCACCCCCTTTCCATCCCTCTTTAATGTCCTTGAAGGTCTGCAAAACCAATGAAATTTTATCTCAGTAATTGGATTTTTTAAAAAGATAGTTGCCACACCATACTGTGAAGGTGAAGGAAGCCTTTGGTGTTTTCCGTTTTGATTCCCAGAGAGTCAATAGTGAGGGAGTTGTTACAAAACATCTGTATGACCAAGTTCCACACTCCTACTATAGTAGAATTTATAAAAGTCTTACCAAGACCAATGGGGTTTTGATTTGTTTTTAAAGAAGAGAAAAGGTTCTGTTTGAAGGGAAATAAAATTCTTTCCCATATAGCAATGAACTGCAGGAGTTTTAGTATAACTATCTACCAGCCTTTGAGCAAAGCCTCTTCTGAAGCTACAAACAGAAGTAATGGAATTGTCTGAGAAGCCATACAAAGCCACAGGAATCTTTCACACATTTTGACCAAGGGCATGAATGTCAGCTGAAATGGTTCATAGCACCATTGATGACAAAGCAATGGTAGAAAAGGGGTAATGTGAATCTCATTTTTACCTTCAGGTTCTCAGCTGGGGAATACGCAAGCAAGCAGTGGAATCCAGAGTTTTCATAATTGACAATAATTTGCTTTTTCTCTGTCTTGTGATGTACCATCTCCTACTGTGGCACCTTAAAGATGGAACTGCTATAATTTTCATGTGAGCTTTTGTGGTCCTAAGTCCACTTTCTCAAATCTAAGAGTAAATACTGTGTAATACTCATATTTATACTTCACCTTATGCCCAGGTAGGGATACAGGTAATGGGCAAAGTGACAATGGTTGATGGTTCGTAGGTAACCAAATAGTTTTATCAGGCTGTGAATAATGTCAATTATCAGTCTACAAGGTAACAATAGCATTACTAACGCAAGCGACAGACTGTAAAGCAGTGTGAGACTTCACACTTGGTAATGACCTAAGCATCCTTGATTAATATTCTTTTAAGTGGGTCTTTGGTATCCCTGTATCTTAGCTGTTTTACTTTTAAGTCTCATTTTGTAGTGCTCCCCCCCCCCAAAAAAACCCAACAACAACACAAAGACTTTCAGGTCGAGTCATTCAAATAAACTTCAAGTACATTGAAATGTTCTGAAACAAGTGGAGATTGGCATGTTTCTGTGATTCGTGCTAGTTCAGCCAGTGGCTCAACAGGTATTCTTTAGTTTAGTCCCCTCCGCTCCCCACTCCGCCCCCGGCAGGCTCCCACTCAGGGGCAGTGCCTGGAAGAAATGGGGCCGAAAAGCCAGGGTGCTTCTTCTGAGTCTGTGCCCATCAGATGGGGAGGAGTGTCAAACTGTGTAACACCTCTTTGGCTATCTGCCAAACCGCACAAACTGCGAAATCAGCAGTTCGTGCCCACCCCACCAAACCAGTTTTTGCGCACTGCCATTCCTGATGTCAGATGTATGTCCGTCATTTCTTTTGCACAGAAATTGTGCCGTTTGTCCTATGTAGGGTGCAGAAGGGCATTGTTCGCAAAGGATGGCATAGGTCACATTAGCAGAGGCACAAGTAAAGGGGACCCTGAGATTGCCTGTGGCATTGTTAGGGCTTGTATTTATGTTACCAGATTAGATATGGGGACAGACCTGGCATCTGGACTTGTTGTAGGGTTTCCCCATTTCCTCATTTGTGTAGTCTGTTGTGTGTCAGTACAGTGGAGCCTCGTATAACAAACTGTTTTTATAACATAAAAATTCTGGATATAGGGAAAATTTGCTTAACAGAATCGCCTATGGGGGCAAATCCGTACAACATAAAAATGGTTGCAATTAGGGATTACTCCATTTTCAATGCATTCCCATGGGAAATTTGTATAAAGGAAAATTTGCATAAAGGAAAATTTGCTTAACAGAATTTCGTTTGGAACAAATTAATTCCTTTATACAAGGTAACACTATAGTTCCTTAGGATTGCAGGGTTTTCTATTAGCAGGTATAGGCCTGCTGCCAATAGCTTTGAAGATAGTTTATATGCTCATGAGTGGTCTTTTGTGGGGCTAAACGTGACAATGAGTGGTATTTTTGTCATTTTTGTCTTCTGTTCTGTATTGCAATTGGTTGCCTCTTGTCTGGTTAATTAGTTCTTTTACCATATCGATGGGATATTGTCGTCTAAGAAATGCCTTTTGAAGAACTTTTGAGTTTGAAGTGTTCATCTTGTAGGTTGTAGCAGGTGTACAACCACTGAGGAAGAGAAGATGGCTATCAGAACAGCAAAAACGCCAAGAGCAACAAAAAGAGAAAAAGAGAAAAAGAAGAGACTAAACGTTTGTCGCATCTTAAAGCCAATGACTATATTTCCTCAGACTAAGCAAATGGACTTGAGCCACACACCAAAAAATTCACATTAAAATATAGAAGTTGGGTTTTGTCTGTGTGATTGAGTTTTTTTTTTGTCTGACCTGCTTGCACAGGTGATCATGCCATTACTGTCATTAGAAAAGAAATATTGTATATTCCTGTCCTCTGCAAGCTTAAAATAGTAGCAGCATGCACCAACATTGGTTTTTAAGAAGCTTTGAAGTATTGGGTCTTTGTCATATTGGTGTGTGTTTTGATTAATATTTTCTTTTCCTTTACTGTATTTTGTTGTTTTATGGTGTTTTTTTGTATTGTAGTTTCATAATCTTTAAAAAAATGTTAAAAAAATTCTTACCCTAATGCCTATTGTTTCTAAGTCAGCTCCAGTGACCCACAGTATTTGAGCAAACCGGGTGGACGATGGTTCATGTGGTAGTTCTGCTGAGCAAGAAGGGACTCTCTCTGGAGTCCTGCCCCTGTCAAGCAGACACCGTGGGGAATTCGACTCCCAGCCAGATCCATCAACCAGTTAGAAATGTTAGCTTTCATGTTTCTGGTTCCTGCTCTCTTTTTACCCAGTCTTTTTTATTGTCCTCTTTTCCAGGTAGCAGAAATGCATGGCGAACTGATAGAGTTCAACGAAAGACTGCACCGGGCATTGATGGCCAAAGAAGCTCTCGTGGCTCAGATGAGGCAAGAACTCATTGACTTGAGGGGACCCGTAAGTTTTTTGTTTTTTGTTCTGGATACGCATAGAAATGTGGATTTTGTGGTTCATACCGAGGAGCTTGGAAAGTGCTCGTAAAATGTTTTATTGCATGTGCTTCTGCACTTCCTCTGTGTGTGCGTTGCATCACGGAGGGGAGAGACACCCGTCTTGCACAGTCATTTTGGACAAGTTGCAGAAACCTTGACAGGAAAAAAATCTGCTCCTTGACTTGTTCTTGCACAGAAATGTTGCGGGGCTCAGCAAGTTCTTGATAGGTTGTCTTGGGGCCTTTTCACACGACCCCTAAGATCCGCTGGCCAGTTAAATTCGGACAAGAGATCTTAGGGGTTTGTCGCTGTTCCTGCGTTCCCACCCCCTCTGCACTCCTGGCTGCTGGCTGCGTGAGGGGAGGGAGGAAAAAAGGAAGAAAAGAATGCCGCTCACCTCCGTTCTGCCGTCCCGGCACTGCATTCAGATCTCTTAAAGGGGCGGGGGTCAAAAAAAGAACAAACAGAAGCAAGGAGAGCCAGGCAGTCACTACATTATATCCGCATCAGGAATTTTCACCTCCAGAGAGCAGGTACCTGAAAAGTGCGCTGGGACGCGCTTAGGTGGGCGTGGTTGCACTTAATTATCTGTAAACTCCAGAGCTGGTGGGGAAACAATTTTAAGCTCAGGAGCTGGGAGCCATTTGCGGCGGAGTTTAGGGGTCGTGTACAAAGGGCCTTGGTGTGTGAAGACAACCTGCCTCATCATGAACAACAACAACAACAACAACAATTTTTCAAATTGTGAAGTCACACATTTATTTATTTATTTATTTATTTATTTATTCTTATATTTCTGTACCGCCCATCTTCAAATGGAACCCCAGGCGGTTCACAACAACACAATGCTACAGTAGCGTCAAAGTCAGAGTAAAAACATTAAAAAACAAACAAACACCAAAGATGGCGGCAAGTATTTATCAGGCGGGGGGTCTACACACTCTGATGGTCACCAAATGCCTCTCTAAAAAGCAATGTTTTAATAGTTTTTTTGAAGCCCAGCAGGGATGGAGCAAGGCGCAACTCACTAGGCAGGTGGTTCCAAAGCGAGGGGCCAGCCACAGAGAAGGCCGGATTTCGGGTGACCGATTTCCTGGCCTCCCTGTGCGTGGCCACCCAAAGTGAGTGCACCTGTAACATTCTGGTGGGACGGGCCTCAGTCGACCTCTGGGAGATCCGCTCTGCCAGGTATTCAGGTCCCAAGCCATGGAGGGTTTTGAATAGAATAGAATTAGAATAGAATAGAATAGAATAGAATAGAATAGAATACTTTTATTGGCCAAGTGTGGTTGGACACACCCAGAATTTGTTTTGGTAAAAATGCTCTCTCTATATAAAAGGAAATATAAGAACCATATAGTCAACAATAAAAACACAGTACAATACTACAATATAACCTATTATTTAAAAAGGAAGAAGAAATGTAAAAATTAATTATTCAACAGTTTGGAATAAACTGTTGAATAACAGTTGGAAAGAAACTATCTCTATATCTAGTTGTCCTAGTATGCAATGCCCTAAAACGTCGCCCTGAGGGTAACAATTGAAACAGATTATGTCCAGGATGCGTGGAATCTGTATATATTTTCATTGCCCTCTTTTTAGCTCGTGTGGTATAGAATTCCACAATAGATGGCAAATTAGTAGCAATAATTTTTTCTGCAAATCAAAACCAGAATCTTGAACCCCGAGACAGAAGCATGGAAGAACATCTTGAGCCGTAGCATGGAAGAACATCTAAACCAGTGTTTCTCAAAACTGTGGGTCTCCAGATGTTCCTGGACTGCAATTCCCAGAAGCCTCCACCACTTGCTGTGCTGGAAGGGATTTCTGGGAGTTGCAGTTCAGGAACATCTGGGGACCCAGAGGTTGAGAATCACTGATCTAAACCAAGTCATTGTTATCTGTGCTTGTTGTTTAAAAAAATCCAGAACTGCACAGCTGCTTTGCAGCATTCTGGTGGCTTTTAACCTTGTGATTTAAATAAGAGGAAATGCGGTTATAGAACAGCATGGGTAAAGTAGGCATCCAGTGAGCCTTATTAAATGGTTCAGAATACCCCACAGGGTGCCGGTTTGAAGGGAAAGCAAACTCAAAGGTTGGTAGGAGATTACCAGGTTATTGATCCGAAAACAGGATGATCTTGATGGCTGTTGATAGCAGAGCTTTCTAGGTACAAAGGGGACGCATCTGAAAACCTGTGTTCAAAGATCAGTTTTGAATAGCCTGGGAGAGAGAGAAAAAGCTACCCAAAATGTGAAATGGAAAATGTGTTTTTAATAAATGAAGACACCAGGTTGAAAGCACTATAAGAAAGATGCTAAAGGAAAAAATGAAACTCCTGATAAAGAGATCCCCCCCCCCAAAAAAAAACAAGGCATGGACACCAGCCTTCTCTTCAGTTGTCTTTTGTTCTCTTTCAACTGCATTTTTCTTTTTTCCCTATTATCAGAATTTGTTGTTGTTGTTGTTGTTGTTGTTTGAATTCCTGTCCTGGGGCTGGAGTCCCAAGAACTTGCTGAGCCAGGGGGCTTGGGTAGCCTTTGACAGATCCCCCTCTGTCTTCCAAACGTATTATGGATAGAGATGGGCACGAAATGAACTTTTGGTTCATTTTGTTATTATCGTAGTTTCATCACGAAACGAAACGAATAACGAACTGCCCCCTCTAAGAGAAACTAAATGAAATGAAACGTTGGGGACTTTTAACCCCCCCCCTCCAAATTAAAAAAAATATTTAAAAAAGGAGCGCCGACCCAGCCCCAGGGGTTGCGTGGTTGGCGCTTGAGAAGGGGGGAAAAAAGAATAACACATCAAAATGAACCAACAAAATGAATATTTAAATTTTTTTTGTAAAAAACAAAATGAAATGAAATGAACCTTAAAACGAACCAAACCAAAACGAATTGCCTTTTTTTTCAGTTCGTGCCCATTTCTAATTATGGAACACTTTTAAAAACTTTTGAAAGCATACTCTTAACGTGTGGGTCTGTGTTCAAGCCATAGCATTTCAAGTTTAAAAGGACAGGTACCAGGTGATGCGTCAGATCTTGTTGTAGGCAATACAGTAGGAATTCCGTATCGCCCACAGGGGATTGGCTGCAGCTCCCCCCCCCCCCCCGTCCCTGAATTGGTGCTGAAAACCATAGATGTCTTTTTCTGTATGTGACAGTTGTTTCTGGTCAGTCTTTGGTGGCAGCCCGCTGCACATCCTTGACTCTTTGATTAAGTGGGAGGAGGATTGGGAGCATTGTTTGAATAATTAAATTTATGAGATATAAAGTTTCCTCCTAAGAACATGATAAGGAGATTTCCCCATTGTGGACAATATCTGGCTTTAAGTGCTGGTTTATCTCCTTCATTTCCCTTCCTATCAGCCCATTCGTGATGCCGAAGCAAGGCACGGCTAATTGGTTTTCTTACTATTGTTATATATGGATAATTCTCTTACCCACCCTTTCCTACGTCATGACTTGTGAGGCCAGGTAGCTTGTTACCCCCCTGTCCCCCGGCCTTGCTCTGGTAGCCAAGATAATATTTTACAATTCTGCTACCCTAGTAAATACTACTCTGGCAGCAGTAGGCTCAAGCCAACTATCCTTATGGCTCCTACACCTGCGTAAAGCAGAGATAGGGAACCTCAGGTCTTTAGATTATGTTTCTATGAATCAATTACAGTGACCACCCCATTGTGGGGGTTAGGGACCCAACCCGACCCGCAATAATTGAAAATCTGTGATATGCAGATGCAGGTCAGGTCAGGCCTGGGGGAATTAACTGGGGACTCTTGTACTTACCCCCAGCCTGGTGCTGCCTCAAACAGGCCTGTGAGGGCCTTCTGGAGGCCACTGGGAAGGCCCACGCAGGCACATTTGGGGCAGCGCCAGTCCTGGGGTAAGTATGGGAGGCCAGAAACAGCTTTTGCTCCTTACCCCAGGGGGGCATTTTTAATATACTGTGGTCACACAATATAGCGGGACCGCAGTATATGAACCGTGAAAGGGCGGGGGACCACTGTACCATTGGTTATACTGGTGGAGGATTCTAAAACAATCTGCATAGTTCAAGTTTTGTCACTTCTGCTGTAAAGAATTGCGCAGATAAGCTGAGCAGCCACTGAAGGGCAAGCGAGCCGCCGTCTTGTTGTCGGGGCAACCCCATAGACTTGAAGGCCTCACCATTGAAGGGATGCCTTTTCCTAGGGCAGTGTTGGTGGACCTATGGCATGGGTGCCAAAGGTGGCACTCAGAGCCCTTTCTGTGGGCACCCGACATGGCCCCTTCACAATTAAATAGCTGCATGCGAAAATTTAGTGGGTTTTGTATTGCAGTCTGGGCACTCGGTTTCTAAAAGGTTCGCCCTCACTGTCCTAGAGCAATGTTTCCCAGCCTTTTCCAAGGTACAGCCCCCTGTTATAATTGCCAAAGTACGGCATTTTTCCATGTATGAGACCATATTTTTGTCTAAAACTGTTAGGCTGAAAATTGAGGGACGTCTTATACATGGAATTTAACCAAGTTCCATCAACACTGGGGAAGTGGAGAACAATTACTAATGCATGAGTCCTTATTACAGTACAGTGGAGCTATCAAACAGCGTTCAGTTAACATTCACCCATTGAACCTCTTCTGTTTTGATGCTACCATCCATCAAAGAATTGGCACTCACCTCAACAAGGAAGAATTGGCACTCATCTCAACAAAAATCCAGTTAAGACTGTTCCTCTTCGTTTTGATTGCTCTGGTTACTGTATGCCACTTCATAGTGCTGGAGAAGGTCAGAAGCCTCTTATCTATGATTTGTCTAAATGTAAAATATTCATAGTATTAGAAAAACACAGCTACATAACCACTTACAAATAACACAGATAATAAAAAGGAAAAGTGTGAAGCACAAACATTTGAAAGCATTTATTCCAGGTAATTGAATTTAGGTTGCTTTCAGCCTTCCATCCTTTAAAAGCTGGTAAATAGCATATCCAGCTCACTTGGGGATGGGGGTCAGATGCAATGTATAGTCTGTGTAATTAAATTGTAAATCATTAAGAGAGGGATTTAAGTTCTATGAGGTAGTATATAAGACACACACTTTGCTTTTCCTTACACTTCTGGAGTGGACCAAACCTGTGAACCTGACTTTTCCCCCCCAACCAGAATCGTGGTTTTGAAGCCAGTGCCTTCAGCAAGGAATTGGGGAGCCACTACATTCAAGATCATGCATGAGGCTGATAGATATCCAGGGAAGTGTTTACCAGAACAGCTAGCTGTGTGCACATTGTTTTTCAGGCTTCCAGGCAAAAATCAAAGAAACAAAACAAAACAAAAGATAAAAAACTATGTGGCACCTTAAAGACTAACTTTCATATTTTAATGTAACATTTTGGGGCACATCCACTTCTGCAGACATATAGCAGCAGAATGAGGTATAATATGTAATGTAATATATGTTTCATACCAAGGATTCATTGGTTGTTGTACGTAGGTGCATTTGCATGCAAGCTCTGTTGTAAAAATTCCTAAAGAGACGGAAAACAGACACCAGATCTGGGTGAGGGTGGGGAGGGGAAGGGGAAGAGGAAGAGGAAGAGGAAGGGGAGGTTCGTTTGAGATTGAGGGGGTGGGAAAGCTTAAGAGACGCTGGGATGAAAGTGAGGTTTGTTTTTCCATGGCTTCAGGGACTAAGTCTCAGAGCAATGGTTTCAAACTACAGGAAAAGAAATTCCATTTGGACATTAGGAAGAACTTCCTAATGGTGGGAGCTGTTCAGCGGTGGAATGTGCTGCTATAGAGGACAGTTGATTCTCCTTCTTTGGAGGTTTTTAAGCAGAGGCTCGATGGCCATCTGTCGGAAATACTGTGATGGGGGTTCCTGCATGGCAGGGGGTTGGACTGGATGGCCCTTGAGGTCACTTCCAACTCTGCGATTTTATGGTTCTATGAACTTCCACTGACAGGGTAGGATTGATCATCACCAGCTGTTCTTCCCTGGCATGGTACATAAAGAAAGCAGCAGTAGGCCCAAGAAATAGCTGGACATACTTTATCTTTGACACTAGTGCATTAAACACAACATCTTTCAGAGAGGCAGGGGGTGACTCATCAAGCATGGGTACCTAATCTGACAGCTCTTGGTTCACCGTGTTAAAGCTGACATTATATTGTTATAGTGCTGAACTTGAAAATAACCCTGTCTTCAAGGGGAATGGAATCTGCTCAAGGACATCTAAAAGAAATCAATTTGGCCATATATTTTGGACTCAGAAATAAAGCACTGCTCCCTGAATGTTCTGAGAACAACAGCTCGTGCACAGTAGTGTAAAGCTCAAAACAAGCTAAAAGTGGGGTCTCAGTGCAATCAAACATCATTGAAGAAATAACAGCTCCACCTAATCTACCATCATTAAGGATGGGAAAGGAATGGGCACAAAAATTGAAGCCCCTGGAAAAAAATCAATGGAAACTAAGAAAGTGAAACTAACATCTATTTCACAAAGAGCAAAAAAGGCCCCAGAACTGGGCGTCAGCCGCCAAAAGAGAGCTGCCAGCGTTGCCAGGTTAAATCAGGAAACATGGCTGAAGCTGGAGAATTTGGAAGACAGAAATTTCCAGAGAAACTGGACGGCTCACAGGATTCCAAAATCAGAAGGACCGGGGAGCACAGAGAAGTTTATTGTTGAATGGCTTTCTGAAGTCCTTGACTTAAACCTTACTCCAAGTGACTTTGAGGGAATCTGTCAGGCAACCACATCTAAATCAAAAAACCCTCTGGTCAAACCAACAATTGCAGTCATCAGACTCATTAGATGTACCACGAAGACAAAAAGAATTCAGAATTTAGGAGTGTCAGGTATTTGAGGGGTCATCCTCAATGCCCAGAAACAGCATGACAGTAGCAGAGACAAAGATAGGACAGACTCATTTGCTGGTTGGCTATTGCAGTCTATTTACAATATTTACAGTTCACAGGTTCCAATAGTCTTCAGACTTACATCCAGCATAAGGACTTCGGCTACTTATCATCATCATCATCAGAGTCAATACAGCAGCTTAAAGCAAAGACTCCACATCACTGGTTAAACAGCCCCAAGCACTCTGGCTAAACAGCCTTGTCTCACTGCACCACTTGCATAACGGCAACCTGGGCTAACAGCATCCCCAGCTAGCAGCAAGAACACACTGCCTTATGCACAGTATATATAGATACTCTTCCCAATCATGTTTCCTCTTTCATACCCCATGCCATAATGCTTTTTCTCTCCACGCTTCTGCGCTCGGCACTTGCGACCTTGGACAATAAACCTTTGTCTCAAGGCCTTCTACCAAGTTCACTCCAGTCCTCATAGGGACTCAATATCACTCTTAATTGCAAGTTGAAAAACACTTTTTCAGAACATTATAGCAGAATGATCTGACAAGGAGCAACTCAACAACAGAGCATACAAAAACCCACAGTAGTGATCTCGTAAGATCTAACCCCGGCACCATACATAATTTATTTATTTATTTTATTTATTTTTATATTTATATACCGCACCTTCTTCCCGGACCGGGAACTCAAGGCGGTTAACATAAGTAGTTAAAAGGTTTAAAAAAGTTAAAAAGTTAAAAGGCGGACAAGGACAGCAGCAATCCGAACTTGCATTGGGAAAGAGGGGGGGAAAAAGACTAGTTGATGTTAAAACCTTCCCTGAAGAGCAACGTCTTCAACCCTTGCTTAAGTGACGCCAGGGAAGGGGCCTGCCGCAAGTTGCTTGGTAGACTGTTCCAGGCGGACGGCCCCACCACTGAGAAGGCGCGCCCGCGCATGCTCGTCTTGCGGGCTAGCCTCAGGGGGGACAGTCCGGAGCGACAGGGCCAAGGATGGGAAGATGGGAAGGAAAAGATGGGAAGAAAAGATGGGAAGCATTACACAGATTAAGTACAAGAGGCTAACCTCAAATATTGCCTGGGTGTTCCATTTAAATTTGCAGCATTTCCAACTCGGTTAGAAGTGAGGTGCCTACTTGATTCTCTTCAGCAAGAAGCGAACTCCTGACCCCCATTACAGAGCCCCAAGAAATGAGACATCCTGGAACCTAGTGACAACTCCTGAAGAACCACTGGATGCCTCGGACACCGAAATAAGAGACTAAACTGGTTCAAACACGATCAGACGACCTCCACTGTCAGCTAGGAAGGGAACGGACCTTGAGATGATTATATAAATTCCATGTATTGCTATTGTCGATCTTGAAGCCATAGCGAGTCTAACAGTTGGTTTATTCTAAGTTAAAGTTAAAAATATGATACATGCTAAAAATATGATGTGACTGAAAATACAAATGTTCTCAGGAATGCCACCATTACAGATTTGATTGATATAGTTAAGAAGAGGGGGATACTAGATTATTATATTATAATGTACCTTCAGACACCCAAGTTGTCTGCTAGCATTACGAACAAAAATAGCCATAGCAACTAATTCCACGTTATAGGTTCTGGCTTTAGACAGACTATTACGTTGTTTGTAATATGGTTAAACTTGTCAGTTTTCAACAGAAAATGGTTCAGATATTAAAAGGAGCTATCTACAAATCTTTGTTATGCTGGTTGTTATGTGACTGAAGTGCTTCTTGTTGAATCTTTGAGGAGTAAGAAATGCTCCCAAAAGAAAAGAGGATTATCGCATTAATACAAAAATAGTAAGTAGAATATAATTTTCTTACAAGATACACACCATAAAAATGTATAGACATTATTTAATCCTAGGTACTTTAGCCAATGCTTGGACGGTGTCATTGATGCAACCAACGTGGATTTGACCAAACTCCGGGAGGCAGTGAAAGAGAGTAGAGCCTGGCGTGCTCTGGTCCATGGGGTCACGGAGAGTTGGACACGACTAAAAGACTGAACAACAACAACATCAACTTTAGCCAACAGTACTTAGCTACTGGGAATTCAAAATCGACTGACATGGCCAGCCTGATAGATAACAGAGATAAAGATATAGTCCATCGCGTCCAATCTCTGCACAAGGTGGGAATCTAGATCAAAGCAGATCTGAAAGAAGGTTGTCCCATTATCTCTTGAATGCCTCCAGAACTCACCACCGGCCAAGGTTATTGATTCTTGTTAGTCATCCTAAATCTGGCTTGAACAACAACAGCCTTCCTATTAGAAAAGCGAAAATTGACTTTAAAGGAATATATCTTTTTGTTTTAGGCACAAATGTGGCCTCTAGCTTTGGCCCAAATATTGATCACCATAAAATTTTAAACAGTGACCTCGGAGTGACCCTCGGGGGGCTCAGAAATGATTTTCAGTGATCCAGAAGTGACTTCCAGTTCACAGGGAAGCCCTTTTGGGGCCTCCAGAAGGCCCGGGAAGGCCCTCCCAGGCCCGTTCGGGGCAGCGTCAGTCCTGGGGTAAGTATGGGAGGCCTGAACCAGGCCTTCCCCCTTTCCCCAGGGAGCCTTTTTCGTATACTGCAATGCCGCAATATAGCGGGATCGCAGTATATGCTTGAATGGGTGGGGGACCACTGTATTGAAAAACACTCTTAAACCAAGGTACTTGTAAACCAAGTTATTTATTTTACCTGTTTTTTAAATTGGTGGAAGTTGAAAGACCAATGCGGTCAAAACAACAATAAAGAGTAAGTAAGTAAGTAACCTAGATATTTCAGAGATAAAAAATGTTGATGAAGTGGCAGTTACATGTAGTTTATTTTATACAAGGGAAGTAGAGAAATGGTATTTCAAGAACTCCCAATTGTCCTTATTATCCATTTGTGAAATGCAGGCAGGTATGTTTTCTTTTCACTTTGAGAGGGGTAGTCTTTTATGTTCAAAGGAAAAGGTTGGCTGTTGATTTACTAGCGTTATAAAGAAAACAAAAACAGTCCTTTTTTTGGTTCTTGAAAGCCAGTGATTTGGTAGGAGGTGGGTCTTTTTGAAAACGTGTTCACATTCAAGGTAGACTTAAACAGAAAAATAGTCCTGCAATTTGTTTATTTCTGGCCATTTTCTTCTGCTTAATGTCAAAATTATGTCTGTTGCCAGTGATGTAAGTGATTACTGTGGCCTTTTCTGTGTGCATGAAGAGAAGTGGAAAAACAGGAATGCAATATGCAAAATTCTTCTCTGACCCAGCCGTTTTATTCCATTTATGTCTTCACTGCAATTTATTATTTTGCCTCTCTTGTTGAAGCTGGGAGGTACAGGACTAATATGAGAACACAGTGAAACAAACTGGAATATTGGGACTGAACTGAGCTCATGATCCTTACATGCAGAAGCTGTTTTTGCTGCCCCAGTTCTTCATTTTGAAAGTATTGTTATATGCTTAGGAGTCAGAAACCCTGGCTAATTTACGGGAAATCTCCCATACCTCTGCGTATTCAGAGATCTCCCAGAGATCTACTTCCTCATGAGCTCTGTGTTATACAATCTGGCAATAACGATGGTGCTCCTAAGACTGTATTATCACAAGTCATGATTATTCAACTGTCTTTTGCAAAGGTTAGATGCTTCATGAATAATTTCTTCAGCTGTCTAACGTGAAACTCCTCTAGGTAAAATAATCAGCAAGTTTGATAGCATGGATAATGGGGGCATAATTATAGCAGAAGACTCGACCTTTTAAAGGACGCGGGCGTAAAGATCAGGATGGTGCTGGAGACTGCTAGTGTCCACAACGCAAGGCGTATTTGGAAGACAGTTGTCCGTAGCGCCGGTTGAAAATATTTTTCATAATTCTTCTTTTCAAAACGGGAAAGCTGATTACACCTAATCATATTTACTGCGATACATAACATGACTTGTGCCTTAGGTTATTGTGTCTGGAAATTGCTAAGAGAGCTAATTAAATGTTTGATCTCCATTGACTATTTTTTTAATTTGTTTACTTCTTAAAGACCCCTGTGTTTTCTGTCAGTATGGAAGCTGCCCAGGGGAACTAACAACAATCTGGAAACCTAAAATTAAAGCACAAAACAGTTCT